>JAGVVM010000227.1:0-28941 GCA_019149425.1 Psidium friedrichsthalianum
CGTTTCATCCCTGAGTATTACCGGGATGATCCTAATTCTGTAAAAGAGGGGAGATCCATGGGATGATGCAAACCAGTGGGAGGCTCGTAATGATAGATGAGATGCAGTCGCTTTAATCATAACGAGACATCAAATTGTGTAAATTGCCTAAGGATAGAAAGGTAATTGGGTGCAAATGGGTGTTCAAGCAAAAAACTGAAATCAGATGGGATTGTGGAGAAGTACAAAGCAAGGCTCGTAGCTAAGGGTATTCTTAGATCGAGGGAGTTGACTATGACGAGATTTTTCTCCTGTGATTTAAAATTAACATCAGTACAATTTGTTTTATTCGTAGTAGCTACATGCGATCTTGAGGTGGAAGAAACTGATGTAAAAATAGCTTACCTCATAGGACTTGGAGAGAGATTTATATGAGGCAACTAGAAGGTTTTACAGCAAAAGAAAAAGTAGAATATGGTGTGCAAGCTAAAAAGTCCACATAAAGCTTAAACAGTCACTGAAGAGGTAGTACCAAAGTTTGACACATATATGCTCTAGCTCTATTTTGTGCATTCAAATTCTAATCACTTGTGTTTATGTGAAGAGATTGAGCAATCGGTTTGTCATCCTCACGCTCTTTACATGGATGATATGTTATTAACGAGAATAGCATAAGATGTTGAAATCCATGAAAAATTTGTTGGCTAGGAAGTTTGATATGAAAGACTTGGGGCTTGCAAATTTTATTTTAGGCATGCAGATTACGAGGGACCATGAGAAACGGAAGCTATGGCTAAGAGGCAGGAAAAATACATCAAAGAAATTTTGAAAAAATTCAACGTGATGGACTGTAAGCTTGTTAGTACTCCTATACCTTTAGGGACCAAGTTATCTGTGGAACAGTGTTCTAAAAATGGATAAGGAGGCTGAGGAGATGGCTTAATTATATACACAAGTGCAGTGGATAGTTGGATGTATATTATGGTTGTGTTTGCATCTGGATATAGGCCCAAGTAATGGGAGTCTTGAGCCGATATATGTCTAACCTAGATAGAGAACATTGGAATGTGATCAAAAGAGTTTTAGGTATCTTTGTGAAACTTGTAATTTTCTTTATGTTTTGAAGTTTAGGGAATTGAAACATCCTTGATATCACAGGCAATGTAGATTCAGATTGGGGTGAAGATATTGATAGTTGACGATCCACTAGTAGGTATGTTTTCACATTATTTGGGACGCATTGAGTTGGATGAGTAAGAGGCACAGTGTAGTAGTGCTCTCTTCTATGAGGCTGAGTACATGACTCTTACTCATGCTAGAAGGGAGGCAATATGGTTACACGGTTGTGCTTGGAACTCGATTTTGAGCAAGGTACCAAAGAGGTGAGATGTGATAATTAAGGGGCTATTCATTTAGCCAAGAATTTGGTGTTTCACTCACGTACAAAGCATATGACATATAATATCATTTTATTCGAGAGAAGGTGTAGAAGAAAGTGTTTCGGCTTGAAAAGGTCGACATGGGAAAAAAAGTTCAGACTTCCTTAGTAAAAGTTGTTACGGGCATGGAAGTTTGAATGGTGTTATGTTGCGGTGGATTGAGAGATGAATGATATTGGGAAAGCTTCATTTGCGTGAAGTATCAATCAAGTGAGAGAATGTTGGATTTGATAAATATTTTGGGGACCCTTGTTTCTCACACCGGGCATGCCCACGTGAACTTAGGGAATCGAAGTATGAACCAACGAAATGAGGGTCCCGTTTGCCTGATCAGCAGGTGGGGATCCCACTCCCCCGGTCAGGGCAGGGGTTTCACTCCCAGTGAGCGAACGGACTGCCCTGATCGCTGGTGAGTGAGTGAGTGAGGGCTCGGGGGCAGAGCCCTCAAAACAACATCGAGTTTAGATGTATTTAAGTAGGCCTGTTTGTTATGAGATCAAAGGGCTTTCAGATAGGCTAAGGTTTTAGGCCACATTATTTTTAAGTCATATATATTGTATAAGAAATCATTGTAACAAGTAGAAAAAATATAGTGAAATCCTTTGCAGGATGGAGCCTTATTCTTGGGTGAACTTGGGTAATCTCATGTGTCATCAATTTCTATCTTTTTGTGATAGGACATTTGAATTTAGTTTAGGATAAATCCCATTAGAGAAAAGAAAGGGGAGAAAGCCTAAAGTTCAGAGCAACCTTTTTCTTCGTGTCTTAACGCTTTCGTTCTCTTCCCCATGTCTTTTTTTTTTTTGCTTGAGAGAGAATAAGCTCTTTGGCTAATGGCGTCAATCTCCCCTCCCTCTATAACTTGTGCCCTATTGAATGGCATTCCATGGACAATTGTGCTCCCTGTTTCAACGTGTAACAACCTTTTTAGGCAAGAAAATATGAGTTGAAACAAGAAAGATAATCAGACTTTGTTTCCTTTTGTGTATTTTCCTTTCCCTATTCATGCTTTAAGATGTGCAAAGACGTCCTTGGAGGGTATTTTTCTCTTCTTGTTTTAATATATTACTCCTTCATTGACCAGATTTTCCTTCCTTTTTCCATATTATTTTTTTTCTTGCACAAAATCCACTCATATTTCATGCCTATTCTTTTATTTTTTTCCTTTCCAACACTAAGAGAATCGACCATCTTGGATATCTGAAGAAATTATACCTATTTTGCATGTACGAGCACACGCTGTATTTGACTGATGAGTTAGGTCCGAAATTTGCGTCCAACTCATCATCATCTAGTATTTGTGGCATGAATTTGGAGTGCACCGCCTGTAGGTGATCAATAGGATATGATGTAGCACGTTGGACTGTCCGCATCGGGGCTGTATGGCGGTGATTTGTAGCTTGTCCACAGGGTCACCTGGTGGCACAAATTTGCCTGCAAAACAAGGTCGATAAACAATTGCTGCGATGTGAAAGTTTTCAACCTGTTGATGGACTTTTTCCCGTTTAGCTTCACTTGACTCCTTTAATCTCAGCCACATACTTCCCTTTTATTCCTCATGAATATCTCCTCTTAGCTTGCATATTGTGGATGGCTGAATATGTGCATTGAAAATTCTGCCTCTGTTCTCCCCCACTCTCTCGCTCTTTGTATTATTATGAATAACGCCTCAACATAACTCGTTGGACCGCCGAAAATCATTATACTTGCTAGTCCAAAGAGGACTTCTCGCAAATCTTGTTTGTGCTATGACTTGCGTCATTACTTCTGCTTTCGCCATCATTAACACAGGGGCTACTACGTTTGTTGAACTCCAAGCGATATTAGATGTAGGCGCAAGAACCGTTAGATGCTGTGCTGCTTGGCCATGGCAGACAGCGAGGGATGGACAGGTAGGCCTCAAGAAAGTTGGAATGGCCACCCTTGTTGGGAATTGAAGGTTCCACATCGTTGGCTGGAAGATCCCCAAGGATCATAGGCAGAGAAGTGCTACTGAAGGGCCCTCCCAGCACTTCCTCTCACTATCTCTCTCCTTTTCTCTTCTTTTTTTTTTTTTTGCTCAAAATGTATCTCAATGTGCCGTGTGTATAATTTTTTTTTTTTGCCTCCCCCTTAACGTGAACCCTATATGTTAATTTATAATGATGAGCTAAAGGGTTTATTCTTTTCAGTTTAATTACGAAGTAGTTCTCACTTCGAATAATTGCATTTTGATCCAACGACAAGTATTCTTCTCCAAAGCTTTTTTTTAATTAATGAGCATTCTTAATTAAAAGACTTTTTTTTCCCAAATTGAACATCGAATGAACTGATTTGGGCTCAAAATTAGGCCCCTAGACCTTGGTGAATTTATTGGTAATTGCTCCCTAGTTAGCTGAATCTACTGCTATGAGCTTTAGTCGACCGCTAGTTGATTTAAGCTCAATCTCTCTTGTCGGTCCAAATGCAATGCAGGAAAAAATTAAATATGCTATTCATGAGAAATTATTTTTGCAACATTACAGTTAATCCTCATTTTTGTGTAGAATGGAATTGAAAAAAAAAATTCAAATTTAACTGTCAACAGCTGCTCCTCTTTAAGTGGAGGCTCACAGCAGTTTTCGCTCAAAACGAAATTGAAACCGAAATTTTGATAAATGCAAATGATGAGTGATTTTTGTGGAGTCTCAATCCCATTTCTATGCAAATGAAATGATGCATGGTATGCAAAGCTATAAATACATATGCTAAGGTTTTTCGGAAAAGCCTTGCACATGGATCACATATGAAGTGTCCTAGCTTTACTAGATGCTTCATGATGCTAATAATTCCCTTGATTTCCAAGCTTCTTCTTATGGAAGCAAGGATCTAAAGTATTGGGGCCTTATCTATTACTAGAAATATCATTCGATGCAAGACAGCGCAAGATCTGTAATGTAGAATGTGCTTGAGTTATTGTTCAAGCTATACTTTTTTGTCTCTTAGGACCACTATTGTTTTAGCATGTCACCATGAGTTCATAAAATGCCTTAAAGACCAACATCATTTTATCGGATCGCCGTGAGTTGGGAAAATGTCTCTCAAGACTACTATTATTTTAGTGAGTTTTCGTGAGTCAGTAAAATACCTCTCGGGATCACTCATCATTTTAGCGGGTCGCCGTGAGTCAATAAAATGTCTCTTGGGACGACCATCATTTTAAGCAAGTCTCCGTGAGTTAGTAAAATATCTCTCAAGACACTATCGTTTTAGCGAGTCACCATGAAAAATATGCGACCATTGTTTTAGCATGAGTATCAAAGATGTATCACCCAAACTAATCGGTGTGAATACAAATGGTGTAACGCCTAAACTGATCAGCACAAACACAAAGGGTGAAAATAACAACATAAATCAGTAAAGCTATTAATTTGAAAAGGGTTGGGTCACCTAAAATGGATCAGTACAAACACAAATGGAGGTGCGTCCACTAAAATGAATCAGTATGAATTAGTATGTCCACTAAAAGGATCAATACAATTTGAACTAAAATTAGTACGAACACAAAAGGGTGTTCCACCTAAACTAATCTGTACAAATACAAAAGGGGTGTGCCACCTGATTTGAATCAGTATGGAAAAAAAAGGAGATGACAACTCAGGTCAGTAGAGCTATCAACTCGAAGAGGGATCAATAATCAAGATGGCAACTTAGGTCAGTAAAGTTGTCAAAAAGGAATCAATGACCAAAATGACAGCTTAGGTCACTAAAGCTTTCAATTTTGAAATGGGTTTTGAAGAGAAATTAAAAAACATACTTGAATCCTCCAAATAATGGTCAAGGAATGGATGAGGCTTATTGCATCATACCTACCTATTCACTAAGGATTTGGAAGATTGCTTGGTCAACACTTCTCGGCAAGGGTTGTTCATTCAATAATCCTTGGATAAATTTTGAGACCTTGGAGGTAACTCAAACATCGAGAGTCATCCGTCAGACTTGTCAAAGGTAACATGTGCAAGTATACACGCTGAAATTCACTCAATGGATTCATATAAACTATTCTGCTTAGTTTGCATTACTAATGTTTTACAAAAACATATATATGATACAATGACTCATATTGCGCTTAATACTTAACCATTTTGTCAAGTTTGTATTACCAATTATATGTAGGGAGTTTATCACATTGTGAATACCTCGAATGTAGCATAAATGGGGAATTTCAGTTTGAAAGGGCTTTCTCTCACTCTTGAAAAAAAGCTATTTATCCTAGCTATAGGATTCAAGAGAACCACTCAATCTTACCATCATCATATTCAATAATCAAGATAATCTAGAGTCTTAATTAGGATCATAATGAGGCTAGGTCGAAGAATTACACAAGAGGACTCTCTATCGAGTCACTCTTTTTTTGAAAGAGAATCTTCATCATCTACTCCAAGTTAACAAGTTAAGAACCCTGTAAAAATGAGAAAAAAAAATAATCTTGCTCATACCTCTTTAAACGATACTTAAAATCATTTAACTCTACATTAACTCAAGTGCCCTAATTAGAAGAGACTTTGAAGGATTGTAACATAGGTCAGGATAAGGGACTGAGAAACAAAAAGGCTTTTTTTGGCTCATAAAATATATGAGAATAGCTTGATATTGATGATCACTACTGACTTGTCATTGATCTTGCCTTCTAGAATGTCTTGATGAATACCATCATTACTTGTGGATGGTATGAACTTCTATTGAGGATCTTATTTGCAAACTGATTTCCCCAAGGAGTTTTCTTTACAACCAGTCCACTACAAGGTTTACAAGAAAGAATATGTAGACATTCTTCATGGTAATTTACAGATTACACACAAAAATGTACATTCAAAGTTCAGAAGTACTTTTCAAATGAATAAGGATTGAATAAGCATTGCCCTCACTCTTGGTAGGCACTGTACCTTTCTATGCCCGAGATTTTTGTGAGATAAATCTTTGCTTTTCCTACCACTGACTCCCATTTTCTCTTTTTTACTCTTTGTTTATTTTTTTTTTTGAAATTTAGCATTCCAAAATGGCCTATCCAGTCTTGTCTTCTTCTTTCAGTCCCCTTAGAGGTATACAAGAAAGAATATGTAGACATTCTTCATGGAATTTACAAACTAACAATAAAAATGTACATTCAAAGTTCAGAAGTGCTTTACAAATGAACAAGGATTGAATTAGCATTGGCCTCGCTCTGGGTAAGCACTTCACCTTCTGTGCTTGGGAATTTTGTGAGATCAATCTTTGCTTTTCCTACTACCAACTCCCATTTTCTCATTTTCTCTTTTTTTTTTTCAAATTCTGCATTCCAAAATGACCTGTCCAGTCTTCTCTTCTTCTTTTTTAGGAGCGGGCCCTCTTCTTTCAAGTTGGATTTACTTTTTTGTATAACTCTGTGATTCTGAATCCCCTTTTTTTACTTCAAGGGATAAAATATCAAGATAATTTACAAAAGTTTATTTCAAACACATGTACAATGAAAATCTATCACACAAGATGAGGTCGTTCGGGAATTCTCTGAGGACCCAATCTTCTTCAGTTTTGCTCTTTAGGGAAGGCGTCATCATCACTTTGATCACCAATGAAGGTTTAAGAAGTGGATTACAGGCTTAAGTGGGCTATGTAAAGGATATAAGTGTGTAGGATAGAAAAACAAATGCTCCTTGTCAACTTAAGGCACTTGAATTAAAGTTCATGTATAATGCAAAAAAACACCTGAAGATTGATGTTAGTCTAAGTAAGAAATTTCTAATCATTTACCTCATACTGCTGCCGAAATTATCTTGGTTTGGCCCCAATGTGGGGTACTTCTTGATAGGGGTAAAGAATGAGACTATCATTCGAAGGGTTAACAATACACATAGGTATTATTTGGGGATAGAGAAATAAATGCCTCTATCATTTCGGCTATTGTACCTTGGTTTTGGCCCAATGTAGGGCGGTTCTTGACAGGGGTAAAGAAATTAAACCGCTATTCAAAGGGTTAACAATGGACACATGTAATATTTGGGGATAAAGAATCAATGCCTCTATCATTTCGGCTATCGTACTTTTGCAAAAAAAACCCTTTACCTCGAGAATGCAGAATCTATCTATTGCTTAGCTCGCTTAGAAATTATACCTGGGACGTGGTTGGAAAAGGTTTACCTTACATCATCCTGAGGTGTCCCATTCCATACACTTGATGCATCATATTTAGTTTATGCTCCCTTTTCGAAGTTGGTAACTTAACATGAAGAATAATAATACATGAAATACATGAGCATTTTCAAGCATACAAAATATAGCAATTTCAACATCATGTCATGTTTCATGAAAAAAAAATGTATGCGTCTTGTAAGAATGTTAGGATTAGAACATACTTAGAAAAATGGGGTCGGGGATTGCCCCAAACACATGAATGGATCTTCAGAGTCTAATCCTCGAGTTGAGGAGTGTGGATCCTTGATTTTGTCCCTACACAAGGTGAAGCATGCATAGATGAGTTTAGTGATAACTCGAGATGTTCTAGTTGTCCTTGTTCAAAAAGATGTTCATGAGAAACGCGTCGAGTGAAGATATGACAAGTTGATTATTCCATAGCAATGACTATCATGCCAATCAGATGCTCCTGTAGGAAGGAAACTAGAGTATCACCATCAAAACTGAACAGTTAAAGAAAATGTACTCCCTTTTTCAAATCAGGGTTCACTATCAGTTTGCCCATTTTTGTTGGAATTGATCATGTTAGATGGCCATGGCTTTCCAAAAATTTGTGATTGCCCCAGGTATGACCACTGTCAAGAATTTGATCTTGAGCTTTGGCAAATGACCCTTTTATTCACTTGACCTTGGGAGAAGGAAGACAAAATGTCATTTTCAAAACCAATCAAAACGAAGTAGAGATACTTCCTCTTGAGATTGGGTGGCCTTGGTTTTGCCTTGTTCTTTGTCGGTTGATATGGCATGATCGAAGGATCGATCGAGGGTGAAGCATGGATCCACCTTGACTAGCCAATGGATTACGATACAGGTTAGCTGATGCATTTCATATAGTCCAACTTGCCCCAATCCATTCATAAAGCTGAATCACCGCTATGGTGGATATCTTTAGATCAAGGGATAAACCATCTATGGTCGTAGATTTCCCCTATTCGTGCTATGTGTACTCATGTCTTCAATCAACTAGGGAATGGAGGCTTTGTAGACAATGCTTTACTGGCCGTGGCTATTTGCATATGCTTTCTCTAGTGTATTGGATGGATTTAACATTTCGTTGGCTAATGTAGCACCACTAATGGATCGATTGAGGGACCGGTTAAAGATTGCCCCAAGGATCAGTATGGGGCCAATCAAAGGATAGCCAAAGGTAACGCCAACCGATATAAGGATTAACGACAACTAATGTTGAGATTTCATGTAAGGATCATCAAGAATCATCAGGCATTTGATTAGTCTGTTTGGACATCGATGTGTAACTGGCCACAGATCTATTGTAGGCTCCAACATTTGTTTGGAGATAGCCTTAGCTCACGTTGGTGTAGTTACTAACCAAGATGTATCAAGGCAATCCTTTCATGGCTCATTCTTGAAAGCCTCTACAGTTGAGGATAACTATGCCCATGGGTTTCTCGAACTTCGACTTGATCAGGCCGATATAAATCAAAATCAAGTTAACCAGCCACTTCATCTCCTGGTATGAGAAATGACCGAGGGCAAAGCATGTATCCATCCCAACTAGTCGATGAACTAGTATTAGCTAAGGATTCTAGCTTGATTATGAGCTATGAGGCTCAAAATTCATGCCCCTTGATAGTGCGAATCATCCAAGGATTGATTAGGCTTAGAGCATTGTTCAAGTTGAGAATCTTTTCCATGCCCTTAGAGTAATTCGAAAACATTAGCAGATGGGTCAATAAAGGCTTGTATGGTAACACTTCTTTTGGACTCGGTTCGGCTCAGATTTCAGATCCGATCACAGCTATGCTCTCGATTTTGGTGGGGTTGCTTCATCTTGCGAACACTTGCTTCGTTGATTGCCCAGAAAGATCAATCATGGCTTGGACCTATATATCCATTTATAGCGCATGGATTGGAGGCCTACTTGCTCAAACGGTATGGACCATCACCAATGTAGTGGCCGTCCATATATAGTGCGGCACCTTGCGGATAAAGACCGTCTATCACCATGAACGGTATATCTTCAGATGCTTTCCAATGGCGTTTCCTTTGGTTTATGAACCAATTGTTTATCTATTTCTGATCTAGACCAGTGGATCTAGCCAATGCCACCTTCTCTGTCTCCGATGGATATGGCCATTTATAATGCAACTCTCACTAGTTAAGCGGCTTCTGCTGGGCTTCCTTAGGTAGTTTGCCTTTCTTCTTCTTCTTGGAGAGTTCTTGCTTCAAGCCACTTAAATACCCACTATACTTCTTTAACAGATTGTTCTTCAGTTCTCAATTCTCAATACGTGGATCGATCTCAGGTAATTCTTTTTCTTTGCCACTGTTATCTTGATCCTCTTCTGATGAACCAACCCCTTCACACTTCTCATCAGAGTTTAAGACGTAAACCGGCCATTGTTGCTGAGCAAGTTGAGTTGAGTTTCGATCTTACGCATAAAATCCATGGTCTCCTGCAACAGCTGCGTCCGCTCGTCCTGGTACTTCACCAGCATGTTGTAATAAGCTTCCATGAGTTGGTCCAGCTCCAAGTCCTTGGACCTAGCTGTAGGCACGTTGCTCTCAAGGGCAGACACAGGCAAAGTGTTATCTGGTACACCCATGGGTATAAATATGGGTGCAATTGGCGTATGAACCATATATTGCCAACCCGTGTAGGGATCCACATACAATGCGAGAGAATAATATTGTGACGGCATCTCAGCATAACCCATAGGCATTCCAAGAGGTCTCATAGGCTGCGGCCCTATATATACCATAGAGTTTACTGGTGGAGGTGAAAGCCTCCCGAACCCCCTCGGAGCACGGCTATATTGCTGAGAGTGAATGCCTCTTGCGTCTGGGTAAATTCCACAGTCATGATCACGCCTATTCCCATAATTATTATAAGAAGAATGAACCCTCTGAGAAGATTCAAGGTGAGCATTCATGACCTATGGCCGAGATAGAAGATATCTAGTTAGCCTGTTGTCCTAATTATTCCCTTATAAGGAGGCTCTCCATTGGAAAAATCTGGTGGTGTAGGACAAACAAAGTTTACATAAGGATTTGGAGACATTTGAAACATAGGGACTGGTCGTGCTAAAGGTTGTGAAGGAGGAGCTAAGCCAGTTTGTGGTCGCCAACTCCCACTGCCATTGCTTGCTCCAGTGCCATCACCTCGTCTATTTGGTCTTCTACGAACTTGTTATGGGCGGTTTGATGTTGTTCTCGGGCTTCCATTGCTGCTGCTACTTTGTCTCTTAGGTAAATTGGGAATGATTGGCCCCTCAGAACTGGAGATCAATCCATTAGGGACGGCTTTGGGAGTCGATTCGACGAATAACGATTTTATTGGAGCTCTAGCAAACTCGGACAAAGCAGGCCAAGCCATAGAATCCCCCATCACAGGACCAGCTTCCACGATGTTGTTCCCCCATAGGACTTGGAAAAGCATGCCTCCAGCCTCTCGAGAAGCGTCCCTCTAATCCATTTGACTCACTCTTCTTCTTTTCTTTTCGTGTTTGAATCCCTTGAGCTCTTTGTGAGCCTTCTCTCTTTCTTACCCTCCCAAAAACTGAGAGCTCCGCCCCTTATTCTCTCTAATCATTGCCACTCAAAAAAAAATTTCCACCTCCCAAAGCAGCATCCGATTCATTGGATCCTCCTCTCCTCTATCTTTTTTGTGAGTGGAAACACCTTTTGGTGAAAGAGGAGTGGCCTTTCGGTTCGATTGCTGAGCATGAAAGGGTGTCCCTATCATGCCATTGTCCTCCTCTTTTTCTACCTTGTCTCAGCTACCTAACACATTCCTTTAAGGCCCCATCGAGGTGACTCACCCTATCCTCCAATCATATCTTCTGCTGTATTACAACCTCTAGTCTTTCCTTAAGAATTGCCGCTTCATTTTGGATGGTGTCGGGGCTTCTATTACCAATATCTGACTCCTGTAAGTTGCAGTTTGAGGATGCACACCATTCAAGTTAATAGACATGCCGTTAGAGTCTGCTTCTATGGTAAGACTACTTTCTTGCCTTTCATGCATCTGCAATTTAGAGACCATCTTCAGCTCATCTATTTCAGGAGATATAAAACCCATGAACTCATTGTTGTCAAGTAATAGGGTTGTGAGGGACAGATTTTTGCCAAGCTCAAATGGAATAGACCCGCTAAAATTGTTATATCCCAAGTCCAATGCTTTTAGCTCCTTCAGTTTTGCAATCTCCCTAGGGATGTTTCCCCAAAAAGAGTCATTGTGTAGAATAATGGATTTTACATGAGTCAGCTTCCCCCTTTTTTCTTTCGGAGCAAAGAATTCTTTCATACAGGGGAGGGGTTCATATATGTGACAAGTCTCTCATCATTTCTCCAAGTTGCGATGCTATTTTCATTACAGCCTGAATAGCCTCGAAAGTCATTGAAAGTGACCCAAAAGGGTTGTCGAGTGCATGGACAATGGCTTTCAACAAAGACTGGAAATGGGCATTTGGCAGAGATCCGTCAATCTGCTGCACAGATATACACCACATACCAAGGTTGCAGACTGACTTCATTTTAGCAATGACAATGACATTAGCTAGTGACTCCAGGGCTCCACCAGTAACACCCACTGGGATGGAAGCAAGAATCGTTCGATGATGTATCATGAAACCCAAGCACTTCATGCGCTAGACAATAATTTCTTCATCATCTTCACAAACATCGTCGACCACAAAGAGATGAGAAGCCCCCCCCCCCTACATACCACCTCTTGCTTTTCTCTTTTCTTTCTTTATCATCGAAAGCCTCCACTAACCAACCTCTTTGCCGAAAGTTTACCAGCTCCTTTTGCCTCTCTCCTCTCTCTCTCTGCCATGGACCTCAGTAGTGGAATGCCCACTACTCCCATCCATGTTCTAATCATCTTTAGAGGGACCACCGGTCAACTTCATTCGTCATTTGTATCTTAGCATCTTTCCACAGCCAGCATGGATTGTCCCCATATCCTTTCCCATAATGGGCATTGAGAAAAATAGCAAGAGTCATTGGGCCAACATGGGAAGTTAGGCTTTGTCTGAGCGGTCCACTAGATCGGAACTCATCACTGGGAGTAATTTGCCAGAACCAGACAGCTGGATCACCACTAATCCAACCATGGACTTGAATATCCTTGTTATTGCATGAGTACCGGTACTTGTCATCCACCTCTCCTCCAAGCACTAGATCCACGGGATTAACAAGTTTGATAGCTTCAGGACATGTAAGATTTTGTCAGTTAGGTTTGCAACGTGTCTAACACCATAATTTCACTCTTCACGTGGCCATCCATTTGCCCATTTGCACAATCAGCACATGAGGCTTTGATTGTAATACATCTACTCTTGGATCTCTTGGATTTTCAAGGTTGAGATTGGGAATGGTGAGATTGTGGATAGGGGCAAAGTGATAGGCAATAAGGTTGGCAAGTGACAATGAAGTCAGTGATGAAACCAAAGTCCAGTTTACAAATGAGGCAATTGAATTTTTAAGCTCAAAATTGAAGGTAATTGGACCAAAATGTAATATGAGGCATTAGAGGACAATGTCGCCACTCAAGAAAAAGTGAAGAAGAAAATAAAAGGACTCAAAAGCTAATTTTAATTTTTTTAATCAATTTTGGGAATACGTTTGTGAAGGAACATATACCTGCAAATTGAATTTTTTTTTCAACTTTAGAAAAGGCCAAAATGAACAAGTTTTTAAAAGAAAAATATTTGATATTTTTCCATATTTTTGTGGCCACAAATTTTATTATTCCCGAATTTTCAAATATTTATTTTTATTTTTTGAAAAATATTAAAAATTACAAAAAATATGAAAAATCACTTTTTGTTCAAAATTGGTTCCTTAGACTTGACCAAGGCTTCCAAAGTTGAATTTGTAATTTTACGAATTTTTATGGATTTTCTATTAATTTTTTAAAAAGAAAAAGTGATTAAAAATCAGATATCAACAGTTGTCCCTCTTTGAAAGGAAGCTCGATAGAGGTTCATTTCAAAGACGATATGACACCTGAATCCTAATCGACTCAACCCAAGGAAAGAAAAAGAGTTGTGATATTTGATCTCCAATACTCTCTATGTAAGTTCTGATCTAGACCGTGTTTGAGGAGGCTTTTATGCGGGGAGGGAGAGATAGAGAGGAGAGCTTACCTGGCACTTACCTACTTCTCGTATGGCTATTGCTTGACATAAATGCTCTTTGAAGGGGCATCCAAAGATTCATTCTAAGGATACTCCAGGGAGGTTAAGCTTCGCCCCGTATGGTAGGTCAACCCATAGCAGAGTTCCTAATGAAGGGACTCTAGTGGCGTTCTATCACATTTAAAGGGTTCGCCTGCATTTTGACTCGTATGGTGGGTTACCTCATGGCAGATTCTTGATGAAAGGATTCTTCTGAGCGATTTACCCGATATCGAGTTCACCGAAGAAAATGCCTATAAGAAGAACTTTGTGCATGTAGAAAAGACTTTGGAAACGGTTCACCCGATATGGAATCTACCGAGGGAATACCTGTAAGAAGGACTTTATGCCTGTAGAAAGGACTTTGTGCCTGTAGGAAGGACTTTTGTGCCTGTAAGAATGACTTTTAAAAAAGGACCCTTCCGTGTTGGGGTTTTCAATAGAAGGGCTCCAGAGACGGCATATCCTACAAAAGGGCTCGTCTATGTGGTGCCTACAACTTAAGACTTGGGAATGAATCATTCTGTGTTAGAAGTCACCAATGATTACCTAAATGTCACCTTTTATTTTTTGGGTAGACAGAAGAGATATTGACTGCAAAAATGATTTTTGGGTGCTAATCTAGGATCTGGGGAGACCAAGAATCCTGCAGAAACTCAAACCCAAATTATTTTACCATGAAGGGTACCATTCTAGGATCTGGGAAGATCAAAAATTCTGCAAAAGTTCAAACCCAGCTTATATTCTCCCGTCGTTTTAGGAATAAGCCAAAGAGGCAGAGATCAAAATAATTCATACATTTCTATTTTCGAGACGAATCATGCTTCATTGAAAAAGATGGATACCTGTATGTGTCGCAATGGAATCGAGCACCTTGACAATCGTCAGAATTCATTCTCTTGAAAGGTTCATGTTGAAGATATACTTACCTGAGGATTTAGAAGAAATGCCTAGTGGTTTCTCGACAACTAGGCTTGTTCATTCAATAATCGCCGAATGAATTTCGAGACCTTGGAAGATAACTCGAACATCAGGAACATGTTACCTGTCAGGCAGTGTCAGATGTAACATGTGCAAGCATTTTCATCAATGAGTTCATCGATTTATGCAAAACTATTCAGCTAAGTTTGCAGTGATTAGTAGTAGTCTATGTAATAACTTATGATACAATCAATCAAAAATGTGAATCATGCATAACTATTATGTCAAGTTTGCATTATCAATTTTTTTTAAGGAGGTTATCATAGTGTGAACACCTCGAATGTAATCTGAATAGGGGACTTCAATCCAAAAAGAGCTTTCTCTCATTCTCAAGAAAGGTTGTTTATTTTGATTGCAAGATTAAAAAGAAATCACTCAATCTTACCATCATCGCATTCAGCAAGGGTCCGAGTAACCTTGCAATTGGTGTGATCAAACCGATCTGGAGGTCTTGATTAGGACCATAATGTAGGCTGGGTCAAAGAGTTACCAAAGGGGACTCTTTTGAGCCAAGGCCATTGACAAAAAGTCTTCATCATCTGCTCCGGGTTTACAAGTCAAAAACCCTGCAAAAATGAGAGAGAAATAATCTTACTCGTACCTTTTCAAGTGATGCTTAAAATCATTCAACTCTACGTTAACTCAAGCGCCTTAATCAGAAAAGACTTTCCCGGGTTGTAACGTAGGTTAGGATTGGGGACCAAGGAAGTAAAAAGCTTATTTTGTCCTAGAAAATATATGAGGTGGGTTTGACGTTTGTGATCATCGCATCTTTATCACCAGTCTCGACCTTCTAAAATAGTCTCCAAAGAACACTATTGTTGTATGAGGAAGGTGTGAACTTCCGCTGATATCACTGCTTGAGGACAATGTGAATTCCAACGAAGGATTCGTTAGTGATCTTTGGGGATTTGTCGCCATTCTTGGTCTTCTGGGACTGTCTTCAAAGAATACCATTGTTATATGAGAATGGTGTCAACTTCTGCCGGTACAATCGTCGCTCTCGAACGGTGTAAACTTCAACCGAGTATATTTTGCAATTTGACTCCTTTGAAGAGTTTTCTTCTGTACCCAGATCCCATTGGGGATTTACAAAAGGAGACAATATGCTTTCACTAAGTTTACAAAATGCACATGTAAAGTTCAAAGGCATTCAAAAATGAGCATTGATTTGAATGGGCACTGGCCTTGCTTTTGATTGGTGCTTTGCTTTTTCATGCCTGGGAATGGCTAGAAAAAAGAATTTCCAAAGATTGTGTTGTATACACATGCACATCAAAGATCTAGCACACTTGAAGAGTGAACTCGGGAACTCTATGTAGACCTACTTCTTCTGAGTTCTTTTGCTTTGAGGTGGTGTCATCTTCATCTTGGAATGAGCAATAATCAACAATTGGGTTTTAAGAAACGAATATGTAAGCTCAATTGGGCGATGCGAAGGATAGAAGTGTATCAGATAGAGAAACGAATGCTTTTCATCGTTCTAAGGCATCTGAATTACCGTACGAGGTTGAAAGCAAAGAAACACTCGAAAATTGATGTTAAGTCCGAGCAAGAAAATTTCTAACTATTTACCTCCTCTTGCTGCTATTAGAACTACCTCCATTTGGCCCCGATGTGGGGTGGTTCTCGATAAGGGTTATGAAATGAAAGCGCTGCTCAAATGGGTTGTCAATGGTCACCTGTTGTGCTTAGGATAAAGAAATAATCGTCTCCTTCCCTTCGGCTATCGTACCTTTTGTGAGAAAACCCATTGCCTTAGGGAATGCAGAACCTATTTAGCACACGACTCACTATGGATTAAACTATAGGATGTGTGTGGAAATAGCTTGTCTTTCATCATCCTGTCATGCCCCACTCTACACATTCGATGCATCATGTGTAGTTTATGCTCCAAGTTAGAATCAGCAAATTAAATATGTAGAATAGTCATGCATAAATCATGGAATGTGTAAATACAATGCAGATGTGGCAATTTTTAACATCACGAGTGTTTACAGAATGTGCAAGTATGGAAGAAAATTCTCAAGAATGGGAGAATTTGAATTGCCCCTGACATGTGGGCGGATCGAACAAATTGAGGAGTCTACTCCTTAAGTCAAGGAGTGGCTTGTCTCTGACTTTACCTCTGCACAATGAAATGCATGGGTGAAGGAGTCGAGTGAAGATTTGAAGCATTTGGGCTTGTTTAATATTGACAATCGTCATGGTCGTCGGTCGAATGCCCCTGCAAGAAAGAAAGCAAAAAGGTTATCCTTGAAACCAAATGAGTTAAAGAAGACATACTCTCCTTTTCAATTCAGTGTCTGCCATCAATTTGCCCCATTTTCATCAGAATGGATCTCATTAGATTATCATAATTTTGCCACTTAGGGTTATCTTCTTCTACTTGTTAAATATTAGTGTAAAGTTAAATGTTAGTATAAACATTTCCTATCAAAAGGAAAGGAGATGTGTTAGCCAATATTAAAAGGGATAAACTTGAAACGATACTGGTTTACCCTTCATCTCGAATGCCTTGCACGACCCCTTTACCAGATTTTGCTGGGTTGAGTTTCCATCAACTTTCATTGGACACTTCACCATTAGGGCCAAGGTTGTGGCAGAGTGTTGACTTCGGTCTCGTTCGTCAAGTATTCTTCTTTCTTTTTGCAAAAGGAAATGTGCAAAAAATTATATTATTCATTTACAATATTTACAATATTCCCCAACCTTGGGGATCGAACTTAGACCGTTTCGGACCACTGTCATTTCCCATGCCATCAGGCCCATGAGACCATAGGCATTCATGGGGGCTCTCTTTTAAGGGTTAATCCTCAAGATGACGCGGTCTTGTTGCATTACATTAGGCAATTTCACTTGACGGTGTTTTTCAAGGCAATTTACAATCCCTGTTAAGAATGGAATAAAATAATTCAGAACTCAAGACAATCATTGGTAAATTGGAACGATACAAAATTACCCATCATTGAGATTGCTCGGGTCTTTCATTCATATTTTCCTTGTTTGAAACTGTCCATCCAGTGGCAATATCCACGAATTGATTTGCCCCAAGTTTCGTTCAATAAAAGAACTTCGCATTTGGGCATGACTGTGTTCTCAGGACAGTTTGCAAATTCCTGAGAATGGAAGGGATTCAATTTAGAGCGGAGTAACTGAGGGTAAATTGAAATGATACGGAGTTACCCTTCGAGCCTGCACGGAATTTTTACTCGCAATTAATTCTTCACGAGTTTGGTTCAGTAACGGATCCAAGCATTTAATAAGAGAAAGGAAAACCACTACTTTTTGCTCCTGGATTACTTCTAGACATCTATAAAAGCAGAATATATCCCACGCAAGGAATGAAACATATGCATTCATGATCGGTTCTGCTTCCTTTGTATGCTCTCCAATGGTCCGCTAGCCTCATTATGGATCAGGTACGCATCAGAAATGTTAAAGGACTTGTGATCACTGGCTTCGAAATACAGGCTCCGTATGCACATTATAGCCGCGGTGCTTAATCAACATTGAACTGGTTGGTCATGGTGGCAAGCTCATCATCAATGTTACTTGCTTGGTGGTGATATACCCCCTCTTCCTTGGGAGGCATCAATACTAACTCCATAGGATTGATCTTCTCGTACATTCCTCCAACAAAACTTGATTCTACTGGGAACTGATCTAACTCACCTCTCAAACGGGTATTTTCGATCCTCAGAAGTTGGGACAGCTGGCGGTGTCAAAAGCTTCCTTATACCTCATGTTCTCTGCTTGGAGTTTTTAATTTTCAGCTCTTAGAAATTCGACTTCATGGCGCTCATGCCAAGTCTTTATTCGGGTTCGCTTATTTTGAAACCAAAACTTAACTTGCGAAAGTTCCAGCACTAGCTCTTGGCTCAGTTCCATTCTTTATCTGTTATCTGGGATATGGCACTCCGTGAAGAAATCTTCAAGCTTTTGAATTTGATGCTCAGTGTGGCGATGGTAATGCTTCCTTTAACCCTTATTGTTATTGTCCTTATCTTTGTTGAGATCTTAGACGTCGTTTACGTAGGGGCCAAGTTCCATGATCTTAGTTTCGAACGTGGTCTTGAACTCTTCATCTCTCATATTTAGCAAGTGACAATAGCCCTCAAATGTGTTGAGTTAAGACATCCTTGACTGGTTACTAGTTCCTCAAGGTTTACTACTTTTCCTTGTATTTTTACTCTCTCTGAATTTCTCTGAGCGACCCTGTATGCTTTAAGACTCTCCTCTGAGCACGGATGAAGATTACTAGGAGGATGCCTCCTTTACAAATTAGGCGTGGATTTAGAAATTGTATCGCTTCCCCATGATTTCTTTATTTCTCAACCTTTTTCACCATATCTCCTGCTCGGTTTGTCTTCTTTTATCTTTTCATAGTGGTAAGACCTCTATCACTATTTCTTTCGTCTATCTTAAGCGTCGATTTTGCAGGTGAGCTTTCACTCTGTCTATGAATGGAGACAAGTTCTGTCTTTTTTTCTGCTAAAATTTTTCTTGTCTCCCACTCAGGTCATCTTTTTTTTCTTCTTTTTCAAAGTGGTGGTATCACCACAAACCATTTCTTGCAAAGCCTTCGAATTTGCTTGGCTCGAGATTGCACACTAGCAGGGGATTCGAGCCAACAGAGTGGCACCGAAAAAGAATGGCAGATAGGGAAATTTGACTAATAAAGAATGGCAATGTGAAATCAATATTTAATGCGAAGCGGATTAACATCTTCGCATTCCACTCATCTGTCTTGATTCTCTCTTCTATCATTTCAACGATAATGGCCAATCTTCCCATGCACATCTTCTGGGCCGAAGTTATGTTCAAATGGGAGAGACTTTATCACATTTTTGCCAAAGCTATATTTACATAGCCCATCATCCAAGTATTAAAGCTAAGATCTTCGGTCTGTTTAGGGAGATAAGTACCTCTTCGATTGAAGACACCAATTTGCGGAGGGAATACAGGGCGTTCCCAACCTTTTTCATCAACTTTTTGGAGGCTTACGGGAACACCTACGAAACGGTTACCTTGACTAGTATCGTGAAAGCTCACTATAAGGATCGATCTGAGTACTTGGAATCTGCGAAACTCGCAGTTGTCCACCACAAGAAGGCTGTCAAGTCTGCCGAGGAACGGGCCTCACTATTGGTTCACGAGAGGGAGAAGTTGGTGGAGCGCCAAGCCTTAAACCAAACTTACTTCGAGCATGACTCGAGGGACATCGTGAGGAAATTTAGATGTGAGTGGCTGGAGGAGAGGCTTGAAGACGTAACGGCGGATATAGCTCTTGAGAGAGACTTGATCATGAATCTGAAATTTGCCGTTGAACATCATGAAGCCAACGCAGCCAGGCAGAAGGAGAAATGTGCTCGCCTATTCTTTAAGCTTGCGGATCTTGAATCCCAAGCCGCTCGGTATAGGCAGAGTATTAACTGCATGGAGAGTCAGTTGAGTTTGTGATGCTTATTAAGGCTCCATTTGGTTTTACTTTTCCTCTTCATTGACTTGTTATAAGGCTTCTAATATATGGAGCGAGAGAAAATTTCACATGTTTATGCTTTAATCTTCCCGTAATTTCTTCTTTCCCGCATAGCATGATAGAACGACTTAAGGCACTGGAAACGTTGAGGCCTAACATTAGCTGCTTCAGACGATGATATCGAGAACATTGAGAAAGATTCGGCCGGCCCCTCACTGGCCACATTGAGACCCCGTGACCAGCCATGTAAATTATTATAGCTATGACCACTCGGTCAGTGTGTCAATGAGTGAACCAGGCTAGCTGTCATGTGCCTCACTTCATTCATACTTTGTCCTTCCGGCGTCCACTTATTTATGTCCGTCGCCTATAGTGTGGCATTCTGAAATTCGACCCTTTTTCGAAATTTGAATATAGAATGGTTATTTCATGGAAGCGCTATAAATGAATCTCACTCGGAGGTCGCCACTCTAAGATGACTAACCAAAGGGGAAAGGCTAACCAGGAATATAAGCACGTGGATCAAATGGTTGATACGCGTGATTTCTAAAAGCCACCCGTTAGTTTGAGAATTTATTTAAAGTTGTCATCTTATTAATGAGGCCGCGAATTGAATTCCAGAATAGGAGAATCCGACTCTCAAGAGTGTTACAGAGGTTGAAATCGAATGTCACCTCGAAAGGCGTGAATTGGCGGCGTGGCATTGAAATGCCTAGAGAAAAGGGAAAAATTAGAAATTGCCATCTCGCCCCCGTCTTGTGCTAGAATCCATGGCTAGAGAGTGTTAGTAATTTTAGTGAGGCTATAAAATTTGTTCGATGGCATTCCGAGTTACTTTCCAATCGTGATTGAGCCAAATCAGCACCAATTGAGCCTCCACTAGTCCTGAAATTTCAGGAATTTTGAGAAATGTCTTGTCGGTTATCTTTTTGACCAATTTGACTAGCTCTAACTGAACATAATTGAAGTCCAAGCTTTATCGGTCCGAAGTTCACTGATAGTCCAAAAATCAGTCGATTGGTTCAGCTTTAAGTCGCTTTCAGTGAATAGTAATTTTAAATAATTGCCCTTAGAGATAATATCTTCTCTCTCTCTCTCTCTCTTTCTTCCATGATTATCATCAGAACATTCTCTCTCCTCTCTCTCTCTCTAGAATTTTCAGATTTCTCTCCCTCTCCTTACTGAATTCAGCTTTCTGCCACCAATTTCGATCGGCCGCCGATGGAAATCTGACAGTTGGATTTTTATGATTTTTGGATATGTTGTACTCCTATCCGAGTGAGTTCACAGAACTTTGAATCACTTCGATCCGAGGTGGTTTGACCTTCCAAATCTGCTTCGACATTTCAGTCAACGAACTAGTCTTTTGTCACCCGAATTTGATATAGGGCTCATGTTGATATATGTTGACCCCAGCGACCCCTAGAGCTCATTTTCATGAGAAAATATTAATTTTCAGCTCGTGAACCATCCCGTTCAATCCTTGATCAGCCCCGTTTTGGACGAAATCCACCGGAATCCGTCGTCCCTCTTCAGCCGCCGCCGTGTGCCGCCGTTTCCACCGCTTTCTCAACTCTATTTTAGCCTCGATTAGGTAAGTTATACCTCTATTTCTTGATTAGAATATTGTACATGCCATGGACTAGCTCTAGAGTCCGATTCGAGGTAAATCGATTTAGGAAAAATTGCCGGAATTGGCGTATTTGCGCAAATTAAATTCTGTGGGGCGATGAATATTCTGTGGATTGGTGAAATGTTGCTGTCCATGTTTGAATGAGGCTATTCGAGGTGGTGGATGTGGGTCCCGCGAGGTTCGGGTACCGAAAAATGGATTTTGGGACTTTTATTCAAAAACGGGACAAATAGTGTTTTGAAATCATTGTTCACAAACCTCTGAACACTGTTTACGTGCTATCCAATTTAATTTGATTTGAAAGTGACAATTTTTGTGGGTCCCATGTGGTTTGAGTACCGAAAAAATGGGTTTATGGAGCGTTTTATGCAAAACCGGGCCCGAGCAATATTTTATGCTACTATTTCAAATATTTGGGGGCCATGTTCATCTTCAAAATAATATTTGAGAATTACCCACGTATACTTGAAATTAATTATTTGATCATTTTGGGTCCCACATGAGAAATTGGGCGTTTTTAATAAAATTGGGCACGTGAAAGAGATTGATTGGCTTGGCCATTTGGCCGAAAATTTAGATTGAATATTTAGACTTGTATTTGAAATGTGACCTAATGTATTTGACCGATGATTTCTGTCCAAATGAATTTAAAGGATTTTATTGCTTGAGAGGCGAGTGCGACAATTTGGGTTCGCAAAATGAGTTGATTGGCTTAGCCATTTGGCCGAAAATGTGGATTGAATATTTGGACTTGTATTTGAAATGTGGCATAACGTATTTGGCCGATGATTTCTGTCCAAATGAATTTAAAGGATTTTATTGCCTGAAAGGCGAGCGCGACAATTTGGGTTCACAAAATGAGTTGATTGGCTTGGCCATTTGGCCGGAAATGTGACTTGAATGTTTGGACTTGTATTTGAAATATGGCCTAACGTACTTGGCCGATGATTTCTGTCCAATTGAATTTAAAAGGATTTTACTGCCTGAAAGGCGAGTGCGACGGTTTTCGCACGTTTGATTTCATATCATTATGACTTGGCGTAAAATGTAACCACAAAGTCACCTGGCGTAAAATGTAGCCACAGAGGCGTAAAATGTAGCCTGAGATGCGGAAAACGTATCCTCGTGCGCCCTGATGTGTTTGACGTGGGGTAGCTAGAGCGATAAGGTGCCAACCTAAGGCGTCCCACATGCGGGTTGCAGCACAGACCCTAAGGCGTCCACGACATGGGTAGGACCTGATGCGTCTATATGACGCGGGTCAAATCAGAGGCGGAAAACGTAGCCTCGTGCGCCCTGATGCGTTTGACACGGGGTAGCTGGAGTGATAAGGTGCCAACCTGAGGCGTCCTGCACGCGGGTTGAGGCATGAACCTGAAGGGTCCACGACGCGAGTCGGACCTGATGCGCCTATATGATGTGGGTCAACTTGGCTGTTAAGCCGAGGCTCATGATTGAGCGTGCATACATATGTTTTTGCATTGATTGTCATAGATTGGACTCGTTTCTTTTACAACTTGGCCATTTGTGGCGAACCATTGGTTGACTGTTTTTATGATATTCTGGTATTTTGGTCTTGGATTAGACCTAAGCTATCTCCTCTTATAAATGGCCATTTATGGCGAGTTTTTTATTTGGGCGTTGCCCTTGATTTTGGCCCTACTATTTAAAAAGTGACTCTATGGTTTGATTGCCTGGATGAGGCGTGGAGTTGGGTCTGAGAGTGTTTAGTATTCTGAGAAGGGATTTAGGGGTTAGCTTGCTGAGATTTGTTCACATAGGTGATTGCCCTTATTTTTCAGACCACATCCCTAGCAGTGAATGTAAGATGGGTAAGAGAGAGGATCCCGAAGGAAATTGGTCGAGAGACTAGTCTCCCCTAGACCAGATAGTGGGATGGATGATGACGAGTAGGGTTCAAGTAGAAGCCTCTTAGTAGAAATTTGTATGGTTTGCTCGCCATTGGAATTAAGAAACTTGCCGACCTAAGTCCTTTTGTTGTAAAGGTCGAGCAATGGGTTGTAATGAAGTGACGAAAACTTTAAATTTGTATATGACATCATCCTGACAATTGTATGAAAAGAGCATGTAATATAAAGGTTTGGGTTTGATATGCTTAATTGGTCTGTCTCTCTCTCTACCCTTTTATGTGTATGTGTTGAAGGAGCTCGCTTCCGTTGTCACAAGAACTCTGAGGTCGTTTGGTTATGATGAGTTTCATGGGCCGTCGTGATTGTCGACCATTCGACCGTATAGGTATAATAGGATGTCGCGTGGCTCGTGGGTTCGGGGTGTGACATCTCCCAATTTTGGTATCAGAGCAAGGTCCGCTCGATCTAATGAGAATTTGAGACTTGGAGTGATAAGGACAATGGATATTGAGGTAGATGGACAGAGAGATTATGAGTTTTGATTTGGTTAAGAGATGCTTTTGCATAATGTTGTTTGGTGCAGGTGGTTGTTAAGTGAAATGACGGTGCTAGAGAGCCTGTGTTACTATTGATATATAGCTATTTATCCTGCTACTTGGATTAGTAAGCTTATGTATTGGATTGAGTCTAGTTCCTTGATGGAATTATAGCAGGTGTTGTGAGAAAGTTTTAGAAGCATGAGCGGTAAAGGGGGAAGAGGAAGAGGTGCTGAAGTGCCTGATGTACAAACTAGAGCTGCTGAGGGTCCGAGAGTTACCCGAACCGCTGAAGGTCAAAGGGCTTCGAGGAATCCTCGAATGGAAGGAGTTATGAGAGCCCTAAAGGAAATTGAGAGTCTGATGGGCAGACAAGCTCGAGGAAGAGCTGTCGAGCTTGCCTAGGCTTCTGAGGCAGCAGTGGCTATAATGAATGTGAATGTGGGAGGTGGAAATGGAGCTCGACAGATGCATTAAGAAATCGAGCAGTTTCTGGAGCTAAAGCCGCTAAAGTTCAATGGAGGTGAAGGACCTGAGGTGGCGTCCCAATGGATTGAGGAATTAGAAAAAAAGGTTTTTGCCTTAATGAAATGCATGGAAGAGAAAAAGTCACATTGACGGTGTTCTAGCTATAGGGTACAGCCAGTGATTAGTGGAAGGCTACTCAAGGGAGAGTGTCCCTGAAGGAGTAGTAAATAATTGGACAACCTTTTATAAGACGTTCAATGGGAAGTATTTCTCAGAGGCTGCCCAAGAATGGAAAATGGAAGAGTTCTTGAGACTTCGACAAGGTCAGATAACCATGGATTAGTATGAAGTCGAGTTCGCAAGGTTATTGAAGTTTGCCCGAGGGGTGATAGAAAGTCTCTGAGATAAGGCTAGGAGGTTCGTGATGGGCTGAAGCCGGAACTCCGTAGTCAGTTGACCTCGACTGGTTTAAGAGATTATGGAACGAATTATGAGAGGGCGCAAGAGGTAGAAAGGACATGATGGAAAGGGCTGTCGCATCTGGATCGCAGTTCGTGCCCGGCAGAGATAGTCGAAACTTGGGAAAAAGCCAGTGGTGGACAATTGAAGGTTGCCCCTCCTGCTCAAAGGACTATAAGAAAGTCGACACCTTTTTGTGGTGCAATGTGTCGAGATTGTGGATGCAAGCATGGGAACAACTCTTGCCCAAGTGGGACGGAAGTCTGCTTTGGGTGTGGTCAGTAGGGCCATCAAGTCAAGGATTGTCCACAACAAGACAGATAATAAGGCAGGCACCGCCGCAATAAGGAGGCAACCGTAGGGATTAACCCTTGTATTTTATGTGCGGTTAAGGGATAGTATAATTTGGAGATAGGGCATTTCGATTTTGAGATGATCAAGGGTAGTTGAAGTGTAAAGAGAATCTATTGATGGACATGACCAGTGAAGGCGATGTGATAATGAAAAGATAGCATCTGTGGATTCCATAGGCTTAAACCCGAAATCGTGTTCGATGGTCTAGTTGCCAGAGTTGGCTGATGGCCGGAGCAAAAGCATGATTAAGGTTCATAAGGAAGTAGCGAGGCTAAGAAACCTTAGGCATGGATTCAGATGGACGGTTATGCTTGAGGCTTATAAATTCGAGTATTAATGAAGGACTAGTGAAATTGTATAATAGAGATCTTGGATCGTCAATACCCAACTTGAGGAGGTAACTTAGTGATCGAGAGATAGGTTGGACGATAAACTTGAAAGATAAAGTTTAGGCTTGAATTGTGAGAACTTGATGGATAGCCGTTGGGACGTTTGTGATATGGAATTATAGCATTTGATGATAGCGGATCCTAAGTCTGGATTAGCATGGCGCATTGATGATTTAGGTCAAGGATTCTAATAACAACCCCAATGGATATAGAGAAACTCCTAAGAAAGATGAAATGAGGAATAACGGGGCGTAGAGCTGGTCGGATTCTCCGAGGATGACTTTGAGGTAAATTAAATAATGACCAGAAGTGGAGTACACGGATTGAACACCGACAAGTGACCTCGAGTCATAATGGCCTTTGACAGGTTTGGAAAAACCTAAGGTGTAAGGATTGACATGAAAGCGAAAGGGTATAAAGAATCGTGACGACGACATGTCGATAGGACTTGAATCGGAGTTCTGATGGTTAGCCACGAGAAACATATTGTGGATATGGAATTGCGAAGGCTCGATGTCGAAAGACTATAGGCTTGAATTGTGTCAGACTTTGATGGTTTAGATGGGATCTTTACTAAGAGTTCGGATGATTGGATGAGACTCACAATGAGGCAGATGGTAACACTGGAATATGGGCCGATGGAATTACATGATTTTGACTTGTTATGAGTGGCGACAAGGGAAGTGTTACATTAACTTGAAGTTTAAGTATTTAATCTTAGAAATGATGGTCGCCTATAATATGGACATTGGTATTACAAGGGCCCATGAAATACGTGATTTGCAAGTAGGCAAACGACGATTATGGGTTGTTGGACACGAATGGAACTTGAGTTTGGTGATTAAAGCACCGACGTTGAATGAAGGCTCAACCCGATATAAGAATGGTGATCCGGTATGAATAACGACCAAGAAGAGTACTCTACATAGATTCTAAGTACCTGATTTTGAGATGTCAGTCGTTTATGGTGATTGGAGTTTAAGTGGAGGAATTCTTAGTGACGAGAAGCGGACCGTTTAAGGAAAATGAAATGAACGTTTTGTCCCAAGCGACACCAGGTGGATTGATGATAATGGGGATTGAACTTGAAGCACTCCTAGTATAATGGAATGGTGCAAATTAAGTTGTGACCAAATGAATCCGTAAGCATTAGTTTGATGACTACCTGAATTGAGGATTACAATTGCGGGACGAGAAAGGTAGTTCCACTCAATGTGGCGTGCGCCATAACAGACGTCAACAGAGGATCAAGTTGGCGAAAGGAGTATAATGGTCGGAATTAATCTGGTAGTTGGTTAGTGCCTTTGGCTAAGGAAATGCAAGCCTGAGGTTACTCTCGATCATGGAGCTATTAAAGTGAATGACGAAGTCCGCATATGAGAGAATTGGCACACAGTGGGGACAAGTCTGGGAAGAGAAGATAGTGCCTTGAACCAAAGTGGTTTGCAGAATATCATGAAACGAAATAACTGTTTGAGAAAAGCGGAGAGTAGATAAAGCCCAAGAATTGAGTCGCATAGTGAGATGCCCTGAATGAGAAGTGCTAAAGTGCCTTGGAGATGTTGGTGAAAGTCGAGTGTTCGTTCTGTGCCTCCGTCGTGATCGGAGAGGACCCCTGTGGTGTGATCAGGTGGGTTGTGATGAGACCCACACGAGCAGGTCAGCGAGTGATCCTGTAGCGACGTGGTGGGTGTGAAATTTTTCCTTGCTTGAAAGACTGTAACCAACAGGATCCGAGCATGGCAAGCGGAATGGCATCAAGAAAGGGTTGAAATGTAGTACGTCCTATGTGATAAGGACGCTCCGCTTAGTAAATGAGATGGGCCTGGTGGTCATAAGATACCGTGTGGATAGGCAAAAGTGAGACCCGAGCTGGACTTATGCATAGAAGTTTTTAATAACTACAAGCTGGCATTGCCAATGGGGTCTATGAATATTGAGGATCGAAGGAACAGATTTTGAGAAACAAGACGATTCCATTAGGAAAAGTGGTCTGGGATCAGGTACGGAACAAAGCGCCACGTGAGAAAGTGAGGATGAATAAAGGCGTCTGTACCCTCTCTTATTGAGTAATTTATGGAAGAAGTTGTTGTAAATTTCGAGACGAATTTTCTAAAGGGGGGAGGAATTGTGACATTCTGAATTCGACCCTTTTTTCGAAATTTGAATACATAATGGTTATTTCATGGAGGCGCTATAATAATGAATCTCACTTGGAGCTGGCCACTCTGAGATGACTAACCAAAGGAAAGGCTAGCTAGGAATATAAGCACGTGGACCAAATGGTCGATACGCGTGACTCCTAAAAGCCACCCGTTAGTTTGAGATTTATTTAAAGCTATCGTCTTATGAATGAGGCCGCGAATTGAATTCTGGAATAGGACAATCGACTCTCAAGAGTGTTACAGAGGTTGAAATCGGATGTCGCCTCGAAAGGCGTGAATTGACAGCATGGCATTGGAATGCCTAGAGAAAAGAGCAAAATTGGAAATTACCATCTCGCCCCCATCTTGTGCTAGAATCCATGGTTAGAGAGTGTTAGTAATTTAGCGAGGCTAGAAAATTTGTTCGGTGGCATTCCGAGTTATTTTCCAATCGCGATTGAGCCAAATCAGCACCGATTGAGCCCCTACCGTGCCCTGAAATTTCGAGAAATGTCTTGTCGATCATCTTTTTGACCAATTTGACCAGCTTTGACCAAAATAATTGATGCCCAAGCTTTATCAGTCCAAATTTCACTGATAGTCCAAAATTCAGTCCATTCGTTCAGCTTTAAGTCGCTTTCAGTGAATAGTAACACCGAATAATTGCCCTTAGAGATATATTTTCTACTCTCTCTCTTTCCCCTGATTATCACTAGACCTTCTCCCTCTCTCTCTCTCTCTAAAATTTTCGGATTTCTCTCTCTCGCCCCGGTAAAAAGAAGGGCAACAGGAGGTGGGGGTAAGGCGGGGGGGGCGGGGGAGAGGCGCCCGGGGGGGAGAGGGGGGAAGGGGGGGGGGGGAGGGAAGGGGAAAA
>JAGVVM010000228.1:0-72215 GCA_019149425.1 Psidium friedrichsthalianum
TTATATATTCTGCTTACCATACTCCTTTGAAGATATTCGCCCATTATCAGCAAGAGTATCCAATGCCTTTTGGACTGCCGCCTTCTTGAGGTTAAACTTTTGCAGAAAATCAGCCACATTTTGAGAATTTAATGGCCTGTTTTGCTGGTTCCGGAGGGGAAAAGGGATGTATCCTCATCAGCAAGACGGTGAGTCAAATCAATGCGGAACATAGCGTACCCCGACGGCATCTTGCCATCCGTACTTCCATCAGAAACTTTCAATAAGCATTTAACAGTTTGCGGTTCAAAATGTTGAGAATCAAGAACAATTAATCTAGAGAAACAAAAAAAGAGACAATGACTTATAGAGTTGGAACGAGCCACGCTAATTCGAGAAAAATAGCGTCATCAATCCAGTCTTGACCTAACCTAGAGTACAAGCACTCTACCTATATGCACCAAAACAATCAGAACCCCAATCTTCCACGATTCGAAGTGAATCCTAACCACCTCTATGTGATAACCTTATCGTACTCCGGCACTGTTTTCAGCGAAGGACGTCATCGATTCAGTAAGGATTCAAGAACTGCCAGAGCAGGAAAAAAACATATATTACCTCATTGACGAAGTTGAGAACGATTCTGCAAAAAAAAAAAAAGCATCGAAGAGCGAGGAAGTACATCAGTAATCGCAGTGAGAAAACAAGGATCGCGATTCTACTGAAATCAACACGGAGGCAGATGGAAATGACGATAGAACTCCGAATCAGACACGCAAAAGACGACAGAATCGACCGTTCAAGAACTGGAGGAAGATCAATCTACGAGCAGAGACGTAATTCTGAGTTCGATCGATTGATTACCTTCGGTGCTGTTGACTTGGGAGCCATTGCTACGACGAGGAATGAGCGGGAAAGGGAGTCCTCTCAGAGTGGGAGGGAGAGAGAGAGAGAGAGTCGTTTTTCATGGCAGTGATGGGAGCGAAGCTTGCGTCAGAAGGCTCGGATCCGGTTCAGGCCCACTGGGCCTGAATCTCCAACATGCAAGATTCATCTAATCCCGATCTGGATTAATCGATAATAAGTGGTTAGCTGGTGGTTAATCCATAGATTAATACTAGACCTAAGTCCTCACCATTGGGCTTCGGCCAATAGGCCCCTCCCAAGCCCAGTTGGCCCCGAGAAAAACATGGGCAAGCCGTTTTAGACCCGACCTTTCTAAGCCTGCTTAGGTTCGAGCAACTTTAAATTAAAAATGATCAATTTCTTTTTTTTTTTTGGCTGCGCTAATTTCACTCCAGTATCGATTAGGAGTGAGCACAGCTGGGTGGGTAGGGTCTAGACCTAAATTCTGAACCCGACCCTATTATAATTGGTTCCTAGTTTTTGGAACTAAGAACCTATATTGTTTATCCTAAAATCTGTTTTAAAACCGATTTTGTTTTTTGGTTCGGTTCCAAGGTCTATCCAAAAACTATTTTTCTATTGTTTTCTTTTCTGATTTCATTTTTCTTCACGACTTAGAAGGATGATAATTGGTGGGTAACTGGACCAAAGTGAGAGGTCGTGTAAGTCACCATGCAAGAGCCCAAAGAATTATGCAGATGCTTATGTTTTTCTCATCCCATGGAAGCCTATGACAATTATCATCCACAAAATAAATATACATAAACATTTGGGTACATTTACGAAATTAAAAAAAAATTCAGTTTCATTTGGTCCGATCCTATACCCTTTAGAATAGGGAACTAGACCATCCGAACATCAGTTTCAATTTTAACGATCGAGAACAAATAGCCGCCTTTCAAAATCGAAAATTGGACCATCGGTCCGGATTCGGTTTCCGATTCGATCGATCTGATTTGCTCACCTCCTAATCATTGCGGTACCATGCCACATCCAAAGTGTGAATCTAGAGCCACCAGTTGGCTGGCAGATCACCTTAACCAATACCATTGCTTTCAACTAGGCCACAAGTCGTCGCTTATTACCCTTGTGAAATTTTCCATTAATTTCAATTAGTTGATTGCAATTGATAACCAATCGCTCACTCTCCTCCATCTCTCTCCCCATCTGCCTGCCTGCCCTATTCTTAGTGACCAACTGGTCACCAAGACCTTTGGCTCCTAAGTTGACAGGAGGTCAACCCATCTCAAATAGCCTGGATCGGAGTGATCACGATGGCAAGTGCTTGGAACTTGAAGTTAGCAAGAGAGAGAGAGGTAGTGTTTAAGGACAAAAGGGACCACGTTCATTTTTATTTTTGTTTTTTTTTTTAGAAATAGATCGATCAATTTCGATTCTTTACATATGATTCGATCAATTGCGTAAAATTCACTGGTTCTAGAGGATTTAGTTGTAGGAGAACTAGGAACGAATATTTTCAAGATGTTAATGAAGAGGGGAGGATGGATACAAACTAAATTTAAGGGCGAAGATGTGAGCTGGGGAGGAGGCGAGGCATGAGTGATGTATGACAATGGTAATGTGCGAACGAAGGGAATGGCGACATGGTACGGTCAAGATGTAAGTCTGATAAGTTGATGATATCATATACATACATATATGTGTGTGTGTACCCTGACTCCTCGCCAATGGACTGTGTATTTTCCTTTAATGATCACGACTTCTCCACGTCAATATGAACTCCCAGATTCAGCAATGTGGTAATGGTTTGGTGGTCCACTCGTGTTTGAGCATATCCACCACGGAAGAGCCACAAGAGTGGGGATGATGACTCCGGTCGCGGCAACACATCGTGCGCCTCCGCCGGTCGCGCGAAATGTTTCTCGCCTTCCGAACTCTCCATCCTCCATCTCCGGACTTTCGGCTTCAGCCGATCACGACCACTGGCACCCACGAAGCGGAGAACAAGTCCTGCCACGCTTAAACACCAAAACGTGGCTTCTGAAACCTCCGGCCGCGTCCAACCCTCTCCATCCTCCCGCTCTCTCGCTTCCGTCCGCCGCGCTTCCCGCCGGAAAGCGGACGTGGCTTCCGACGCCGTAGAGGCCGGCGGCGGTATTTCGCGGCGAGCGCTTCAGATTATCCTGTGGGTAGCCGAGGCGGTCTACATCCTGTGGCTCTTTCTCCTCCCTTATGCCCCGGTATATTGACGACATTTCGAGTTTTTGAGCTCATATTAAATTAGTTATGTCCTTCCACTTCAATATTGCAAAAGTTTGATAGTCGAATGTGGAATAAGGTTTTTCTCCTGGGGGAATATGTGAATAGGGAGATCCAGTGTGGGCGATCAGTTCTGAAACGGTGAATTCTCTTGTTGGCTCTCTCTGAATTTCTTCTTCATACTGCCCCTGATGAACTCTGGTAAGCTCAGCTTTTTCTCTCTTAGTGATTTCAATTCGTAATGGTTTTCATGTTGAGCTTTCCGTGTCCAAGATATGTTGATATGTCTTGGGTAAACCCAATTGTGCTGTTCGCATTTGTGGTCTGTTGGTTTGAGCAACTTTGGAGAGATTAGATGCTTATTTAGTTATCTGCTGTTCAGCACGAGTTCTTGATTGGTGGAATTGTGTTTCCATTTTGGGCTAATAAGAGCATAAATGAGTTGTTGATACTTGATAGTTGACAGGACTGTTTGAGTTCACATCGCAGGCATGGCCGCCTTTGAGGGACATTCTTATAAGTTATTACTTAAGGGGTTATAAAGTTTTATCAATGTCTCTTGCATGAAAGATAGAATTCTCCTCATAATGCGATTAGATATTTGGGACGTATGCATAGTGTGGAGCTTGTACTTTAATCTCTAGAGTTGCTGTCGTCATTTCAGTCTGTGCTAGTTGCATTCATGGATGCATGCAATGTGAACAGGCTTTTGAATTTTAGAAACTGTCAACTATATAAGTGTATGCTCCTCATATGCCCTCTCTGCATTTAAATCGCTGAATGAGGGAACAAACCTGCTTCTGTGACTGGAGACATCTTCACAGTTATATATTCCTCTTGGAAAAGTGAACTTGATTTGTGCAGTGAAATTTTTGGCAGGGTAGTTGGGATTAATGTGATTAATGCCCCAGTGCTCCACCCGGTAAGGATTCTTGTAGGAACGGTTTTACATTACATCATCATCTCTTGTTATCGTGCTTGATGCTAGCTGATGTAGTCTCCCTGTTGTTTTTATCGGCCATTTGCTCCCCCATCAGATGTGTGAAGGCCTCTTTAATTTCGTCATTGGTTGGACGTTAATGTTTGCTCCTCTGCTATTCACCGATCTCAGAAAGGACAGATACAAAGGCTCCCTGGACGTTTTATGGGGCCTGCAGATGTTCCTCACAAACAGTATGCTTCTCTACTAAATTCAATTGAATGAGCAATATGAGTGTTGGCTTCCAATTTAGATTTTTCCTTTGGGCCAATCATTATTTGAGATTGATTCTCAAAATTTTGGTAGGGAATTGCAAGTTGTATGAACAAACAAATCAAGAGGAGAAACCACAATATCTCCTACTTGCTACTTTTCTTCTCCTTTTTATTACCGATGATCTTCTCAACATTCTCATTGGTGGTCACACTTCCCTTCAAGTAATTCTTTCCTCTATCATGATGCAGCGTTCCTAATTCCATACATGGCCATCCGTCTAAATGAGGCTGAGCAGAATGAAACTCCAGGCAAGCTCTCTCAGCTAGGCTCAGTGATGACGAAGGGGCGGCCTTTGTGGGACTGATAGGTGGAGGAGTCTGTCTGAATTCGGTTTTGTGGGCCCTCTTTGGCAGAAGTGATGGTAATTTCGGTAACATAGCTGACAGATTGGACTTCTTGGTAAGCTACCTTGGTTCTGAGAGGCTGGCATATGCCTTCATATGGGATATAGTACTTTACACAGTCTTCCAGCCTTGGCTAATAGGTGACAACCTACAAAACATTCATGATGGCAAGATTGAAATTGTGAATTATCTTAGATTTGTTCCAGTTGTCGGTTTGATTGCCTACCTTCTCTGTCTGGATCAAAACAAGAATTATGCGTAACTGTACTTCGAAGGATGTACATAGCAAGAGTCCACATGTAGTTCACAGTCTTGTTGTCAAGAACTTTTGGGAGTTTCCTTCTAGTTGATTCAACATCATATGTTCTCAATCATGATGACGAATCATTGCTTATCCAGTGGCTTACTGTCTGGTGTTGGAGATGCCTACCTCACTCTGTTCTTGCCATTGATTTTTTGTCACGCTTTCTTTTCAATGAAGTTCCTTCAATTCCCATCTTCTTGTAGTATTTACAAGAGCAAGAAACTTTTACCTAAATTATCATTGTGTTTTTCTGACATCTAAGCACGCGTATGACATAGCATTTCTTGAAGCATCATACCAGTGGACTCTTCTTTTTATATGTTGGTGAATTCATGTGAACTAGCCTTCACAATGCTCTTCTGGTTCAAGCAGGAAAAAACCTTCATAATGCTCTGAATTTCTTTCAGACCGTCAGCATCCAGACTATATAAAACGAGTTGTGGGACTGGGGACGAAATTGCTGATGTTCATAGGTGCTTTACTGCGTAATTTAATAGAAACTTGCACCGTTGCATTGGTTTTGGACCAAGCGATGAGATACACACTCCGGAAGTTTTGACTTAACGAATTTCTTGCAATGGCATAAATGACACTGGACACGCTGAAATAGCTTGATTCCTCCTAGTTTCTACAATTCCTATATCTTCAAAGAAGCAGGATGAGCTCTTGGTCATGCAAGCTGAAAATAAGCTTTCTTTTATATTAGGATATGAGCTAGCTAGGAACCTCTGGCGCGTAAACTCCTTCAATTTGAGTGCTAATGTTCGCATCTCCAGAGTCCTTGCCTGAGTAAGAGGTGCTGATCCAATTCAGAACGACTCTATTGCTATATAAACCATTTGTTCTTGATGGAGACAAGACGCCCATTGTTCACTTTGTTATTTTATTTTTCATAGCTCCTTTGATAAGGCACCTAAGCTTTTTGATTATTAGGTCATTATTGTTCCAGACACAAATGACTAAAGAATTTCATCCCATGAGCCAAGCCCTTTCTGCTCATCTTTCTTCTTCTTTCATTTGAAGTAAGAAGGTCAGTTACAGAGAAATGCAGCTCGAATGCTTCTGTCCAGTTTTATGCTGTTGGCTCGACGGGGAAGGTCGTCCGGAATAACATCCGGAAAGTGATATAGAGACCGAGGGCCCGTGTGTTTACGCTTTAGCAAAAGCAACCCTTCAACATCTAAAATATTAGCCAAGTTTCAGTAGATCATTAAATACTATCCGTGAACCTACGTATCCAAATTTGTGGATTGCGAAAGTTTTAGATGTTGGGTAAAGAAAGTCAAAGTGCCTCAGTTGTAAGATATGGATAAAGTAAAAAGTAAAAGTCTCTATCGACACTCCTGAACTGCTAAGGCGTTGATTTTTCATGCTATAATGGAGGCAAGCATCATTTCATATGATGTCTTGTTTGGCCAGAGAATCTTTTAGCACCCCGAATCATGCATTATAACCTTTCGTCGGTTTAGTATCCTTGCGATGGAAGACAATTGTATTCTTTGCAATCCCAGTCCAAGGCAATTGTTGATTTTTTCACGACAGAAAACCGTCAAACTACCAATGATTGTCTCCAATGCTCAACGATCCAGTCAGTAGACCGGCGCGAGCATGTCTTCGTAGATATAGAAGTCAAGAAAGATAATCGATAAATTGACACATTTGCAGAGTATTAGTTGATATATGGCGAATTAGAATGAAAGCCGTAGGTTTTTTCATTGCCAATACAGATTGGCATTGGCAACTTTGAACGAATAATATCGGTCTGTCCAAGTCATATGATCTTGTGGCATGCAACTCCTTGTCATTAAATTTTCCAACCACTTGCATCGTCCATGAGCTAAATCATGAACGACGTCAGTGCAGCAAGTCACAACAGCACAGCTGCAAGAAAGATACCAGATTGACGATGTCAGGAGGAATGATCATGCCTCACATTTTAAACACTAGTGCCCTAAACGTTCGGTCCAAAAACAAACACATCCATAGGAACATTGGTAGATCAAACAGTTGTACCGATAACAGCCTGAGGTTGCCGTCCCTAGCTGCAGCAATACACGGGTTGGGGGGATTAGACCAACTAACATCACTTGAACTGATCGGAGATCACAAGAACAAGGGTCCCCTGATAAACAACCCTCTCGAGCGAACCCAAACCGTGTAAGTTTTGATAACCAAGGCTAATGGGGGCGGCGGCTACCTGGCAGTGGAGTGACAATGCTATGGGAGATATAGAGATGGTTAGTAGGTCCTTTAGTATGGGCATCAATGTCGGAAACACAAAAACGGATCCGTGTTACGTGATTCACCGAACAGACTCGAGGTCAATAAGGCTTGTGGGGAAAAACTCAAGCTACCACAAAAACATCTGCCGCATGCTCGGTTCGTACGTAGTAATAGTTGTTCCATTTTCAGTCCATTCTTGAAGGAAAGGGTTATTTTCGTTCGTTGGATTCCCAACTGAAGCAACGGGAATTGCTAGGGTTAAGGAACAACTATTTCACGGACTGGGAAGAGCTTTAGTTTTTATATTCCACGAATTAATTTTCATTTTTCTGAATTTAAAGTAAACTAGGAATCAAAATAAAAACTTTATCTATAGCAAACTTAAGTAATCAATTAGTGGGTTAGAATTAGTAGGAATCACATACATCATTGATTTTATATCTTAAGATGATAAATAAACTACCAAAAATATAGATAAAAAGGGTTGAATTCATTGTAATTGATATCTATGTATATCATATATCTATATAATGGCTATATTAGTTCATATCATATGATAAAACCAAAAAATATAACTTATGGTTAATAACATAAAATAAATCAATTCCAAGTATTTTAATCGTAATCTAAGATGAACTCAATACTAATACTCTAATTAATAGAGCGCACAACTTTGAAAAGTAGGATTTACGATCATAATATCCTTATGTTTAGGAGCTATAACTATTCTACTTGGAAAATTAGTTTATTTGTTAGTTTAAACTATTCACATAACAAAAGTAGCGATCCACCTCACAAATTTCATACTGTAAACTAAAATGATCGCCTTTCAAATTAATAAAAGGTATTAATTTTTTTTCTTGCAAAAGAACGCCAAGAGATGCACGAATTTAAGTGCAAAATAGCGAAGGATGAAAGTGAAAATCAAAACGCATGAGACACCATATATGTGGAAAACCCAAAACGAGAAAATCATGAGAAGAGAGAGGAGTTTAACTATCTTCAATAATCAAGTACCATAGTACAATTCATAGATGAAGAGATCTAACAAGAATAAGTCAAGAATAAAGAAAAAAAGGGGTAGAAGTGAAAGCAAGCATTCCAATGTAAAAAGCAACATATCCCTTGAATAGCCCCTTCTAAAAAAATCCTAAAACAAAAGTTTATGGTCCAAAATACCGTTATCACTAATTTGAAAGTCAAAACTCAATAAATCTCCATCTTGATCTCAAATCTTCAAAAGAGCGTTTTACCAAATGCCACAATATGTCTCTTCCTCGCCATCAAGAGTGACTACACAAGGCCACCTGCTAAACGGTGTAATTGATAACGCACACCCCTAAGCCTACGTGAGTGTACTCATGGGAAACATGAGATTAAACGCCATCAAATCCTCCTAAGTAACTCAAATGGAGAAAACGCCAACCAAGTCCAAACAATGCTTGAACTTAGTCAAAGGAAGTGGTTTGGTCAATATCTATTGGATTATCTTGTGTAGGTACTTCCTTTACTGTAATTGTGCCCTTAGCAACCTCATTACGCACAAAGTGATAACGAATATCGATATGTTTTTTTTTTTCTTGTGATACATCATGTTCTTGATTAACTGGATCGCACTTTGGTTATCGCAAAAGATAACAAAGGCTCCCTCCTACATCACCCCAAGTTTTGTAACGAAACAATTCAACCAAAGAGCTTCCTTTGCTGCTTCCATCGCTGCCAAGTACTCTGCTCTAGTGGTAGATAAAGCAACATAGTCCTGCAAGGTTGCTCTCCAACTAATTGCAAAACCATTAGGCGTAAAAATATAACCTATCAAAAATCTCCTTTTGTCGAGACCACTTGTATAGTCAGAATCAACAAAATCAACAATCGAATGCTCTATATCACAACCTCTATCAAAGACCAAACCCATATCTAAGGTACCCGAAATATTCCGAAGAATCTACTTCACTACTTGCTAGTGAGCTTTACCTGGATGTATCATTTACCTGCTCAGAACACTCACTACTTGGAAAATGTTTGGATGAGTGCAAATCGTAGCTTACATAAGACTACCAACAACATTAGAATATAGAACTCGAAATATCATATCTTCCTTTTCTTTGGTTTTAGGCAACAAAGAAGTAAAAAGTCTAAAATGGGATGCCAAAGGAGTACATATCAGTTTAGTATTGTTCATATCAAAATGTTCAAGTAATTTCTCAATATATCTCTTTTGTGAAAGGTATAACTTCTCAACCTATTTATATCTACAAATCTCCATGCCTAGAATTTTCTTGACTGCTCCAAAATACTTCATCTCAAACTCCTTGGTAAGTTGCCCTTTTAATAATTGTATCTCTGACATGCCCTTTACTATAATAAGCATGTCATCCACATACAATATTAAGTAAATAAAAGAACCATCAAGCCATCTCTTATACTACACACAATTGTAATGCGCATTTTGCGAGTTACATGACTTCATAAAGTTATCAAACCTTTTGTACTATTGCCATGGAGATTGTTTGAGACTATATAAGAGCATTTCAACCTGCAAATGTGCTCTTCTTTGCCCTTAACAACGAATCCCTCAAACTGGGACATATAGATTGTCTCCTCAAGCTCGCCATGCAGAAAAGCTATCTTGACATCAAGTTGTTCAAGTTCAAGATTATAAAGGGCTACTAACCAGAGCAACACATGAATAGAATTATGTTTTGCAACTGGAGAGAACAGTTCATCAAAGTCTATCCCCTCCTTCTAACTAAAACCTTCGCTACCAAACTGTCTTGAATCTTTCATCTCCAACCCCTAGAATTTCTCTTTTCTTTTGAAGATCTATTTGCATCCAATAGCTATTTTTCCTTTAGGCAATTTCACAAGATCCTAAGTTTGGTTCTTATGAAGAGACTGCATCTCTTTATTCATCGCAACAAATCACTTCTTAGATTTAAAATAAATTGTAACTCCACGAAACATATAAGGTTCTTCAATATCAAACTCTTTAGCAATTATAAGGGCATATGCTATCAAATTAGCGAAACCATACCTCTTAGGAGGCTTAATTTTCCATTTAGCTATCCTTGCAACCAAAGTCTAAGGTTACTCAATTTCTTCTACTTCATCTTTAATCGAATCTGAGTCTTGGTAATTACTGTCACTTTCTGACCAAATAAAACCATCTTCAGAGGTTCTCCATGGATGCTCTACGCACTCCACCTCTTTTGCAACATTCTCTTCCTGAATACTTATAGACTCAACAACCTTTTTCTGATCAAGTATAGATTTCATTAAAAGTAACATCTCTACTGAATATAAACTTTGGTGACCGAGAGTCAAACACCACAATCTATATCCCTTAAACCCATCTGCATAACCAATGAAAATGTCTTTTTTGGTTCTAGGTTTAAGTTTACCATGTATTACATAATAATAAACAGGACATCCAAATACTTTCAAAACATAATAATTAGAAATTTTACCAGACCATACTGCATTTGGAGTATTACATTCAATTGCGGTTGAAGGAGAATGATTTACCAAATAACTAACAGTATTCATGACTTCAATCCAAAAATCTTTCTCAAGTCCACCACTAAAAAGCAGACACCTAGCTCTCTCTAAAAGTGTTTGGTTGATGTACTCTACCACCTCATTTTGTTGAGGTGTGTGCATGATTGTTTGATATTGAACAATCCTTAGATCTTCATAGTATTTTTTAAAATCACCTCTACAAAATTCAAGACAATTGTCTATTCTGAGACGCTTTATCTTCTTGCCAGTTTGATTTTCAATCACTATATTCTACTTCTTGAACATATCAAAAAAGTCACTTTTACGCTTCAAGAAAACTCAGACTTTCTTGAAAAAAGTCATCAATAAATGTCAGAAGAAAAATTGCACCACCCTTTTTTTGGTCCAAAAACTGCACCACCCTTAGATGTAACCTGTATAGGTCCCACAGATCGAAGTGAATGTAGTTAACTGTACACTTTGTCGAGTACACCTAAGCGCTGAAACTAACTTTCCACTACTTCTTGAAAAAGTCAAGTGAGACTATATGCTCCCCACAGAGTAAGCTATTTTACTTAAGATAGCTGTACCTCTTTCAATCATGTGGCACAACCACATATTCCACAACATTGATTTATTAGAATCTGAAGAAGATGATACATTTAAAGAACCTACAACAATACTTCCTTGCAGAATGCAAAGATTATTCTTCTTGTTGGCTCTCATACAATCAAGGAGCCCTTTGAAATTTGGGTTAATACCACCAAAAAAAACCCCAAACAGGTACGCCTATTACAAATTTACCCCAAATTATTTTTTTAATCATGAAAAACCCCAAACTATTTTTTTTATCTCAAAAAACCTCAAATTAGTACACTTGTGATAAATTTACCCCAAACTGATATATTTGTGACAAATTTACCCTCCGTTAATTTTCGTTAAATTTAATGTCAAATTGCTTAGTTTGATGGCATGTGACACTTCATGGGTATACCAGTTTGGAATTTTCACCCTCTGTTTATCACAGGTTTATCAATTTATGGCTTTTCATGGTATTAATCCAATTTAACAAAGGGTAAATTTGTCAGAAGTGCAATAGTTTGGGATTTTTCGTGGTAAAAAAATTAATTTTGGGTAAATTTGTCACAAATATACTAATTTGAAATTTTTTTATGGTAAAAAAAATAGTTTGGGATAAATTTATCACGGGTATACCAGTTTCAGATTTTTCGTGATAAAAAAAACAGTTTGCGGTAAATTTGTCATAGGTGTATCAGTTTGGAGTTTTTCATGGTATTAACCATTAAAATTTTCAAAACCTCGTCTCCACCAATGTACATGCATCTAGTGGAATCTAAACTACTCAACGAAATAAGGTTCTTCTTGAAATATCGGATATGCCTAATATCTGTCAAAGATATTACTATATTGTCACAACATTTGATCCGCACAAAACCAAGACACACAATCTTGCAAACTGCATTGTTGCTCATCAAAATTGAACCACCACTAACTTTCTCATATGTGTGGAATCAATCTCTATTTGGACACCTATGATATGAACATGTCGAATCCAAAATCCATTCGTTGTCCACATGACAATATGAAGACAAGACAATAAGAACATTGTTTGCATTAGCTAACTCATTATCCTTACCAGACTAATCGAATTGAAACTCTCAATTGACTTTTTTCCCTTAGCCTTGAGTAAAGGACAGTTATTTTTGTAGTGCCCAAATTTGCGACAATAGTAACCCTCCACTTTCTCTTGTCTTGGCCTGACCTAGACTTTAAATGTCCTTTACTATTACAACGCCTATTCCAATGATTCAACCTTCTCCTAATAACTAAGCTATTGGCTTTTTCTGCACTAGCACTCGCATTCAACTTTGTATGTATCTCTGTGGAATTCAGCAAGGCCTTCACATTTTCTAGAGTTATGGATTTTCTTCCATACAATATAGAATTCGTAAAATTCTCATACGAGTTTTGTAGCACGCATAACACAATTAGAGCTTGGTATTCATCATTTAACTTCAAAGCTAGATTTTTCATATCCATCACAATCTTATTAAACTTATCTAAATGTTTTGGATAAGAGTGCCTTCTTGCATCTTAACGTATAAAGACGCTGCTTTAAGAATAATTTCGTCGTAAAAGATTTCTTGATGTATAAATTCTCGAGTTTTTGCCACAATTCCGAAGCTATTTCTTCATCGCAGCCTCACGAAGCACTTTGTTGGACAATGACAATTGGATTGTGCTATGCAGATCAAATATCATGATAATATAGTAAGAACTTTTATAGATATCGGACACATCTCAGATTTAAAGAAGAACCTTATTTCATTGAATAGTTTTGATTTCAAAATAGCCTTATCACTAATTTGAAAGTCAAAACTCTATATTTTTATTGAATGGCAATCTACTCACTGCATGATGGAGCTTCGTTTTCTTTGTTTTAACTTCTGCCACTGACTTTTAATCACAAAATAGTACGCATGATGATGGAAAGTCGTTGGGTGCATGAGCTGCCCACCATTCGCGTGAAATAACTTCGATTTATCCGTCAGTGGGGTTTGAAAGAGAGATGGGAGACAACATGTGCAGATGACGATGGAGCCCTTCCTTAGATCACAAGCCCCAACCCCCTCGCTCGTCCAAGCTCGACCGACAGAACAAGTCACAGTTCCTCTTCTGTTGGGGCGGGCCTACTCGAGTGTATACCTGCGAACTTACCCATCACGCCTAAAAGCCAAGCGGGGACCAGAAACCCCTCGAGTAATGCCTTTGGTTGTGCCTTTTGGACCGTGTTTTGCTTCCGTTAGGATACGTGCTGATCGATTGCGAGCATTACCAATAGGCAGCATGAGCTTGTACCTAACTGAGTCTATCGGTGTGAAATGTATTGTCCCGATCAGAGGTAATTTCCAGCTCCGGATCTGGAGGTCACAAGGTCAAATTCCGCAAATAAAAAGAAAACTGCTATGAGTTAGGACCACATGCACTGATCGAATGTTTAAATATAATCAGTTTGTGGAGCTTGTAACAGCACCATTGTTATCATTGAAACCGTCATCCTTGTATGACTTGCCGAGAAGGAGAGAGAAGAGGGCGAGAAGGATTTTAGAGTTTAATTATATGTATAAGTTATCCGTGTAAGTAACATTTTGATGGTAGCCATGGACGTAGTTTCCGGCCGACGAGAAAGAATTTGCGTCTCGATTCCCTGAATTAATTGTTTTTCCTAATCCTAATGGCTACTACATGCACATGTTTTCCATGTTCTAATGTACACTAGCCAGACCTGTATCTTGTCCAAAATTGACACATGTATATACTCGTAATCTTCCGTGGCACTTGTCAAGTGACTAAGTACGAAATTATCACGGTTTTTATGCCGAACTGTACATAGCCGGTTTCATGAAAAATGATCTTTCAGAGTATGCTTAACAAATGTTTTAAGAACACTCGTGATTAAAAATCCCTTTTTGTCTTATTAAATATGGAAATGCACACCTAATTCTAAAATTTACATGGTAAAATGCCACATCCGATTTTTTTTGGAACCCATTTCTGCATGTATTTTCGGAGATGTGACCAAATTAGTAGAAAGTAGAAAACAAAAGTCGCCAAACTTGTTGACATATAAGGCCAAATGTGTCGACCGGAGTCTCTCTCTCTCTATGTCTGAATTCTTGCAGAATTCAATTCAATGTAGATGCATCGATTTGATGATGATCGGTTCACTTGGTCCTTGAGAGTCATCATGAACTTAAACCATCTATGTGTTTGTATTGTATGTATAATGTCTCTGGGACGTGCGGGAATTGCAGCAAGTTGATAAATATGGGGGTGAGGCATTCTTGCATCGGACTGGTCGCTCGCTCTCACAGACTCTCAACCACCACAAAATCAACCAGTGTCACTCTTTTTCTTTGGGGCGGGGGGAACTTCCATGCATGATGATGGCGGTTCGTATCGCCCTCCAAGCCCTATAAATACCAACTCTCCCTACACAAACCCTACATACCAAAGCCCTCTCGCGTGTTCATCGTCTTCTCCATTCGAAACCCTAACTTTTTTCCTTCCCTTCTACACAGTGAAGAAGTCTTGATCCCAGGAAGATATGGAAGCTTTGCTCGAAGAAGAAGAGGAACAAACCAATCCACCACTCCTAGTCGAGGTAATGGGATTCTTATTTCTTTGTAACTCAAGGTTTTATTTATTTTTCCACCAGCATATGTGACTGGAGTTTCAGGTGTGCGGGAGAGAACTGAATGGTAGAAAGAAAAACCGGAGATGGTACTGTGTGTGAGCAACCCTAATCTATTAGAAAACGTTATTGAACCTCGCCTGAGATAATCATGGAGGAGGAAGTAAGCTCGCTCCCTCGGTGCAGAGATAATTAATCCTTGATGAAGCAAACACGCCAGAATAGATCATATTCGCAACTTGGATAACATAGACAATCGTAGTCCTCAGATTGCCTACGTGTCTCGTTTCTTATATGGTTCATGTGGTTATGATATATGATCGTGCCTAACTGATGATTTTTCGGTTGACAGACAAAGATTATGTGTTTATCACTTCATTGCTCTTTTACTTCGTTTATCTTCCATTCGGTTCTTAATTTTTGTGATATCTAATCTCTATTCCTTTTGTAAGTACCTTTTCTAGATTTTGGGTTTGTGTAGATCCTTTCATCCTTTCCTTTTGATCTTATCACTAGTTAAAAAAGAGCTGCTAGCGTAACAGTCTAATAGTACTGTTAATTATTTCTAACCATGCAATCTCTCAATCAATTTGTACTTTATGCGAAACACGCGGTGATCGTGCGTGGATCTACGATTAAGATTATACCTTCCCTAATAATACTGTCAGAAAACATTTTCCTAAAAAAAAAAGAAACTTAAGATGCATTATCATATTCTTTCCCTACATGCATGGACACACCCTTCTAAAAAAAGAGTTTTTTTTTTTTTGGCTTTCTGTTCATAACTTCATATCTTCTTCGCTGCCTTCATGGTCCACAAGTAGATGAAAGTACTTTATGTGCATAACCACGTGACATATTATAAAAATACCCTCCTTTTGCTTAATCTTCTATATTTGCAGGAGGAACTTTTCCCCAGCATCTGGAACACTCATTTGAGCAAGAAATATACAGCCATTTTTCGTATTTTATGGACCAACAACATTATGTTGTGAAGGACCTCGACCTTGGACCTTCATGCTGTCCAAGAGGGTTGGTGGATCTCAAGTGGCATATTGACGATTTACAGTTGCTTCTCATTGAGAAGCAGCCCCGTTAGAATGTGAAGAAACGAGCTCCAAAAGCCATAGCTAATATAGGGTTACGATGATTTTTCAAAAGGTGATTTTCGTGCATGATAAAAGAAAGTAACTTCCTGTGTTAGGAAAAAAAAAAAACTTAGGTGTACGACGGTCTATTTTTTCTGGTTTAAATTGTTGTTTCACCACTGAATCATACAATTGTAGAATCAAACGTTTATGTATTTGTAGAATCCGATATTCTTCTATACATATTGATTATTGAAACACTAACGAGAAAAGAAACCATTGTCAATTAGAGAAAGATAGCTTCCGATAACCATGATGGTCGAGCAATCAACCGAACTCGCCATCTTTTCACGAAACAAAACTTAGTGCACAGTGATCCTGAAACAATCCAAAGCTACTCGGTCCCTCTATTTCTAACATGTCGCCCTACCGCTTCATACCCTTCTCCACGCTGGGAGGCGTCGCACCAAGCCGTCTCTGCCTTTCCATGTTACCGTGCCAACCTATTCACATTCGAACCCATCACAAGCTCAGTCAAGACAATCGAGAACATTAAATTTTCACGGAAAAATTTCAGATTTCAAAACAACCAATGTCGTCATGCCATGTTCGACGTATCAAAATGTACATACGAGACACCTACCTATTTTCCTCCAAAACTGTTGCTTGCGGTAATAAGGATTTCATCGTATTCGTATTGCTGTTTTTTCTTGAACCCACAAAATAATACTTGACTGTTCGCGAGATGAAGAGAGAGAGAGAGGACCTATGGAAGGGTCAAAGCCAAGGCTCTGAGCTGTCTGTACTCTTGGCAAAGGGCGCATTCCTCGCAGCAACAGTGGACGCAGCAATCGGTGCACGGCCTCTCTCGCAAGAAGTATTGCCCCCGCAACTTGGACCGGTAGAAGCACGAATACAGGCACGGACACCACGTCACGCACATTATCAGTGCGTACATTGCGCCGCTCACCCCGCATGCTGCATGTGGGAGGACCACACGTTATCTTGATTTAGATTACCGCATATCGCCATAATTTATTTTAATTGCTTTGTTCTAATACATTGCATCAGCCTGCGTATAAATTTTAGTTTCGCATTTGATGAATGCCATGCGTATTCTAAAGGGCATTTTTCTGCAGCAAGAATGGACGTCACTGTCCAGAGAAAGCTTCGGGTGACCAAAACACGACATTTAGGTTAGTGGGCAAAATGAGAATCTGGTTTCTCGGCAACTTACAAGTTGATCCCCTATCGACCATTTCCGCGATTCGCCCGAACGTAATGCACGGACACCACATGTTAAGCAACCTGCATCAGATCATTGAGACAACGTGGGATTAATTAATCCACTCGTTAACTGCAGACAATCTACTTCCTTTCCAATGACCCCCACCTCTGGTTCGTCATTCTAGCCAAGTGCATGGTGCCACGGGTAAATCGAATGCAAGTTATAGAACACCAGAAGTAGGTTTTTAAACTTCAAAATTACTAGAATGGCGTTGAATAAGTACGTACAACTGCTGAAGTCGTCGCAACAGTTGCAAAGACCAGTGGACCAAGGGGCTGGAGATGGTGAGGGATTGGCAGATACGCCGGCGCCACCGCCGGAGCTGATCAGGGCCGGCTCTTCCTCCTGGTCGTCGCATGCCTTCTTTAGTTCATATAACTCCATGTACGGATCGATGCCATCAGCGAAATAATCGCTGGCCGATTGGCCAGAGTGTGGTGGCTGCCGATGAAACGGGGATGGTGGCGTCGGTGGTTCCGATGGCGCCGATGGTGCGGGAGATGTCGAATCCATCTCCTGCTCTTGTGGATGGTGATCATACATGGTTCGGTGCCTAAAATGAAGATGTCTGAGAGAGAATAATTTCTGTGATGGCGGTTTTAAGGTGAAAGTTTGAGAGTTAGGAGAAGCGACGTGGGTCTTGCGAAGGATCGTGTCTCTTTGAGGATGAAAAAGGAAGAACCACCATTGACTGACGTGGCGGACCTGATTTGTTCGAATGAGGTTGTTTTTTCATTTATATTTATTTTTTAAAGAAAATTTACTAATTTTTTTAATTGAATTACCACTTTTATTGTATTACTTACCTACTCTAATATCTGATAAAAATACCAACTAGTTTTGCGTTTACAAACTAATGAGTCATCCACCAACTTCTCTTAGGGTTTACCAGTTTTATTTACCTTTCTTAATGGCGCCTTAAATTTACCAACTACTATTTGAGTGACTAACTAACCGTTTTCCAAATACAACTGAAAATTTGGTAACTCGAATGAGAGCCAACAGTCTAAAAATAAACGACGACTAAATAGGAGAAAAGTTTATAAATCACTTGAACTAAAATTAGTAATTTCATATAAGAGTTTATAAATCAAGGCATAGTTAAGAAAAGTTGGTAATTAAAAAAAGGCATAATGCCACAAATAATTCTTGAACTTTGATCCAATGTGAAACGTGGTCCCCTAAAATTTTAATTTGTTCAATGTGATCCCTGAACTTTTAGTAAATATTCAAACTAGTCCTTGGACTATATGAAAATATCCAATGTGATATTTCCATTAATTTAAGTCAAGGAAAAATGTTGAATGTTTTTACAAAGTCCGGGAGCTAGTTTGGATATGAACCAAAAGTTCATGGATCATATTAAATAATTTATAAGTTCACGAGACGACATTGTACATTGGATTAAAATTCATGAACCACATTGAACAAAATTAGAAGTTTAGGGATCACGTTGCACATTGTATCAAAATTCAAGGACCATTTGTGGCTTTTCCCCAAAAAAAAAATGGTCAGTAATTTAAATGAGAGTGCATTACTCAAAACTAGTGGATAACTTAATTGGAGACAAGTTGGTAAGACATCCTAATTAAGTTTGGTAATTACTGAAAAGAGTTGGTAAATTTAAGGCATTGCTAAGAATGCAAATGAAAGCCTGTAAATGATAAGACAAGTCAGCAAATTATAAGAAGAAAATATCTCTAAGGAACTCAACCGGAGATTAGGAACCCATAATACTTTGCGGTAATTCAATGGAAGAAAAGTCTACCAGTCATGCTAAGTAAGATTGCTAATCTCTTAAAAAAGAGTTAGTAAATGTTAGATGTTGCTAACAAAGGTAACTAAAAGTTGGCAACTTTGCAGGAAGGTCGGTAAATTGAAAAAAAAAATTACAAGTTGATAGTTAATTCAAATGAGAGTTGATAACGCAAAACTAGTTGGTTAAATTGATAATTCACTCTAATTTTTTGTGGCAATTTCATATAATAGTTAGCAATGGACCACACGAAGCACTGGACCATCTCATTCGTACTTCTCAATAAAGCATTAGCTGGTTTTTCACAGACTAAATTATACAATGTCTCAAGCACAATCAAGTAAAGAACACAAATAAAAGCTGGCATGATGACTTGTATAACTCATGAGCGTGGAGCAGGATTTCTCCCCTCTTTTTGGTTTGTTTCTGCATAAACTTCTGACTTATCGCAAAATAAAATAAAAAGCTGGACCGGTTAGCACAAGAACCGGAGCAGATTGCCTTGGACATGATAAATTTCCAGCATTACAAGATCTCCGTTCAACGAAAACTCCTAATTAGGTGGTCATCGCCTGGTTCTTGGGCGGCATCATTGCCGTAGAACCACCTTGTTGGTTTTGGAGTTTCTCTTGATTGCCATGATATCCTGCCATGAACCCAGCAATATATGAATACTCAATACCCTGAATCCCATACATATCCTAAAGATTTTAACAAACAAAATCGAAGAATGGCGTGACAGTCAAACTATGTATGTCTGCAATAATTAAGTTCGCCGTTAGAGTGCTGCATACCAAGCGCCGGGTCAATGCCACGGTTTTTAAGCTCGCGGTATTCTTGACACAGAGCACAAGGCTCGAACAACGAATGGACGATGTAATCTGAGGTCGGGATCTCGACCAACCGGAATCTCCGTCTCAGTTTCGTACGGTATGGCCGCGACAATATGCACGGCGAGAAGGCGTAGATGATTCCGCTGGTGACACATGCTGCATTTTCATGTCAAGCAAAATAGAAGATAAGACAGCCCTCCGGTTTCCTTATAATAAGTAACAAATGCGTATAACTTTGTAAACCAGTGTGCTTACTCGTGTGGCCATTGTCGAGTACATCTGCGATCTGACCGAAAGTTATGCATGGAAACAGCGCCGTGATGAGGGCTGCGTATTAAAAATATTCAACTAGATATAGAAAAGGCAAAGTCTAAAGTCCTACACTTAATTAGCGAACACTTGCCATTACATAATAATAACCCCAAAACGGAAAAACAAGAATTGGATCTTGAACAAAATTATTATCTTCGCCCTAAACACGAATACAACGCAAACGAAAACTCTTCAGATTTACATTAAAAGTGAACAGATTAAGACGTTTGCTTTCATGTTTCAAGAAGAAAAGCACAAGAACAACATACCGTTGGAGGGATCTTGCATGCAATCAAAGAGGCCGGTGGTCCATTGCTCCATGTTCATGTAATTATTCACAGACCCGTTGCTGAGATTAATCAAATTGTTAGGAGTACTATTCCCATAGGTGGATGTTGCACTTGCAGGAGCAACATTTTCCGCCATTGCTGGGGAGGGCGAGGGATACACTGAGGCAAGAGCAGGATTGTAACTCTGCAGAGCCACCTCGTGGCCCGCTTGTTGCCGGAACCGATCCTGATGATATTGCATGGCCGCGACATTGCCGCCAGTATTGGTAGCTTGTGCCTGGTTGAACTGAGGGTAGGCCACGGCTGTTCCGGTACTAGTGTTGCCTTGCTGTGGCAGGTGGAATGTCGTCACGTTCACCTGCTGTTGGCCAGCCTGGTGGACCGTGTAAGGCAATGGTGGAGCATATGGCACTTGCAATGCCGGCGGCGGTGGCGATACCAGTGGACAAGGCTGGTTTTCGCCTGAGAATTGGTGGCCCGGAGAGGGAGGAGGACGAGGTGCTTCAGATGGGAGTCTGCCCATTTTTCCCCCTTTCTCTCTCTCCCTCTCCCTTCAAAGTCTCCTCCCTTTAAAAGTACTTATGCAAGAAGGTCTCCTTTAAAAAAAAAATTCGCCTTCCTTTCATGAATAACCTAAAGCAACTTGATTCGAGGTGCGCATACCTACCTGTCGGGCAAATATCTTGAATGTACAAGAGCAATTCGCCTCACTATCACATATTAAGTGAGAATATAGAAGCGTTATGACAAGAAATCGTACTCATCTTATCTTTAACTAATAATGACGATACATATTCTCGATCTCTAAATTAAAAAAAAAATTAAATGTTAAAAATAGAAAAAAGAAGAGAAAGAGAGATGTTATACGCATGTTATGCGAATGTTATATTGTCTTGCTTCTATAGTTGACTTCTTTACAGATTCCGGGTTCTGTTTTCGGGCTGGCTCTCGGGCAAGTTGCTGAGCTTGTTTGTCCGCGCCACTCCAGCTGGAGTTGACTTTGACATGTGATGATTAGACTTTGACTTTTCCAAAGGCTAAGCCCAGTCTCCGTAAATAGTCAACGCTTGGAGCATCTCCGGCAAATATGTGTGTCCGTTTGGTTAAAGTTTGTGTAAACAATTTCTTTTACTTTTGAAAACGGGGAAAAGAAGAAGAAGAAAAAATAGCTTTCCACGTTGAAACACCGTAAAAATGTAGGGGAAAAAATCATAAAAAAATCCTAAGATATGCCCATCGTCACACATTTACCACACTCTTTTCACGACACCAAAAATCCCAAACTTATGCTCATGTACCGCATTTACCCCAAATTTTTTCTTGTGACACTAAAATTTCAAACTTATACCGCGTGACACATTTTTGCGAATTATTTTTCTTGTGACACCAAAAGCCCTAAATGTGAAGGTATATGACACATTTATCCCAAATTTTGAGGTAAATGTATCACACGGATACAAGTTTAGGATTTTTGATATCACAAGAAAAAGTTTGGAACAAATGTATCACACGGGATAGAAGTTCGGTATAAATGTGTCATATGAGTACAAGTTTGTTATTTTTGTGTTATAAAAAAAGTCTCAAGTAAATGTGTCACAATGAGTATAATTTAAAAAATTTATAGTTTTTTCCCAAAATATAATCATAACAGAAACTTTTTTTTTTAAAGTCAACTCTATATATGATAACGCAAATGGATTCGAATGTTGCTTTCGTTACGCTCAAGCTGAATTGGCAGTTCTTTCCTCTTTCGACAAGCGAGAAAAGAGGAATTTGCTCTCGGGTACAGCCTCATCCTCTTGATTCTCGGGATAATTTTGCTTATGGTGATGGTACAGGAGTAAATAAACTGAGCTTAATTGTTTTGTAAGCATTTATAACCGGCATCACCGAAGGTGTCAAAGTCAACTTAGCTCCAAATTAACCTTAGACTTTGCAAATATGAACGCTTACAAATGCTTTTGGAAATGGCGTCGGACCTTCCGGCGATACATATATGTGGTCATCCGAGTATATGAGGCAAAAAACTCAATTTTCCTTTCCAACACTACCATTAATAAAATATTAAGAAAAATTTACAATTAAGTTCTATCTATCTAACAACTTCCGACCAAAAAAAAATAAAAAAGGTTCTATCTACAACCCAAGCACCCGCTTGCTTCAAAGAATAACAACCCTCACTCATTTCAGCAACTCCAAAAATAACTTTAAGTTTTTCTTTTTTAGGTGACTCTCGATCTATCATAATTTCATTTTTACATATCTATTCCACTTTGCACACACATGTGCAACCGGTTGTATTATGTCGGAGAAACACCTCGTGAAGTGTCAATAGAGAGAGAGAGAAAGGTGATTATGGAACGATCGTTGACGTGAACGTTGGCCGTCCTACGTGGCATGGCCAACACTGACATTGACAATTTCAAATATTTTTTAATAAATTTGTAAATATTTCATTAATTCTTCTGATTTTTCCCTTTTTTTTCTTTCTTTTTTTTGCCGGTGGACGGACCGACCTCCAGCCACAGGCGATGGCCAAGCAAGTGGGCTGGCATTGCCTTGGAGGCTCGCTAGGGTTGGCCATGGCTCAGCTTTTCTGATGGCTAAACGACGAGTTGCTTTTGAAAGTTGATTAGAGGAGGAGTCACCGATTCGTCGAGATCTGGAGGCTTGTCATGGCCGTTGAGCTCACTGAGATATCAATGGCTACGAGCTCAGCAAGCATGGAGGAGGAGGGTTGAGCTCACGAGAGTGGGGTCCAACCGCGACAACATGGCGCAGTCATTCGGTGGGGGTTGCGACCAAGAGTGGATCGGTCTTGCCACAAACCAGGGTGACCTCGCCTTGCCCAGGCAAGGCCGGCCCACCCAGCCATTACCCATGACCAAAGGCCGGTTTAGTCCACTGACAAAAGGCAAATATCATAAATTAATCAGAAAAAAAATTGCTAAAAAATTAAATATATATTATGATATTATTAAAATTATCCACATCAATGTTGGCAATGTAACATAAGGAGGTTAGTGTCCGCGTCAACAATTTTCATTCGAATTGACTAGATTCATTCCATTGGAAAAATATTAAAATATTTTTTATTCATTTGATAAAATTGAAAAGTGTATGATTAAATTGCTAAAAGTGTAATAAATTTAGTACTTTTGGGACAATTCTCCTGGCCAAATAAAAGCGTCCTAGTATAAGGGCTAAGGTTCCGAAAGAGTATTATCTTAAAGAGCAAGGTAATGCTTTTTTTTTTTTTCCCTCCATGCTCCGTCACCGCCAAATCATTTTGATCCCATCCCCAGACAGACATATCTTTATTGAGTGGGATATTCTCAATAGGCTAAGATTTTAAGTGACACGCTGACAGTTCTTTCATCCATGTTTGCCTAAATGTTGGGAAATGCGAGAGAGACAAATGCTCCCTCTGGTAGTCGGAATAAAATTTAAGATAAGGTAAAATTTATCATATCATGTATTTGTTGCCTGACCGAGATAGGATAAAATGGGATTATAAAAAGGATATAGCCTAGATAAAACTATCACATGGGAAAGTGTGATAAACGTGGACAGGATTTCTAATAACCATAATGCATAGGTATTTTTTTAATAACAATTTTCTAAATTATTAAATTAAAATAATATTGGAAATGCTATTTTGATTTATACTATAAAAATTCAAAATAAAAAAATAAAAATCCATTCATTATTATTTATTCCCATTTTTATTTATGTCTTCGAAATTCTTTCTATCTGATAATATCAATTCAATTATATATATGTATGATATTGATGCTTATTACATATACTTAGGTGTTTTAGTAATTTAGGAATATTAGTGTTTTTTACTATTTATTAAAATGTTATTAGAGAATGAAGGAAGGGGAAATAATAATAATAATAATAATAATAATAATAATATATAATAAGCAGCAATGAAAATAAAGTAGGAAGAGTGTCATGAGAGATTCTTATCATTTCTGTTTGTGTAACTTTTAGATTTATTTACACTGATATGTTGTCATCAAACAAAAAAAAAGATAAAATAAAATATGAAAATATCCAGCTTTATTATTCGGGAGTCACCAAACACCATGAATAAGAATATACCAGAGCAAAATCTCCTAATTCATATCATATCTTATTTATATCGTATCTAAAAATTCTCGACGACCAACCAAATTAATCTCTTTCATTCTCGATTCAATTAGGCGTAGTCAATCACGATACGTGGGTGTTAGAGCATGCTGATGGATAAAACATCGAAGTTAATTAATCGTTGGAACCTAAAAACAAGAATAACAAACAAAAGAGAAAACAGTAAACGCGTTTGGCCGATGACCCGTACTTTGACTAAGCCAAAGTATTTCTAGCGTAGTACATACCTGCACTACTGATGCTCTTAACTAACGTCGACCTATCTTCTCCAGCGAAAAACGCCTAACAGGTGTCCGATTTGCTCTGGTTTTACTATTATATTATCACACCGTGGCCTAGGATGGGCGGTTCGGCCAGACACACAAACTGAACATGGGTTTGGTTGACAGAAACTGACGTTTCGAAGAAGCGTCCTTTCCTATCCTTTTTCGCGTCGAAAGCGACAACTCGCGGGCATATTTCGTGCCTATGTTCCCCTAAAATTTTCTGGTTTTCTCCAGGGGATATATCAGCAGTCAGCACGTCACGATCGATTATTCTATTTAATTGTATAAGTGAAAGAAATTAGCAGTCAATGGGCGACTAACCACTAAATGGGAAACTCAGGTACACGAGACATGCATTAACGATAACCTACAACGAAGTGGAAATATTCTCCGGACTTGGATCTCTATTGGTTCGAGTTCACCTAATTAGTTGCTGCTTATGTTTAAATCAAATGTGTGTTTTGGTTGACCCCAATCACTCCACCATCTTCAACAACTCCGTCTATATATACTCCCATCTAAATTTCTCAACAACAAATAAGCAGTCCATATCTGTTTTCCCATCTCTCCCAATCTAATCAGGATCGAGATTTACAGCCGAAGGGGAAAAATGGTCTCCCACCACGCGTCTCTTCAATCCAGCATGGCCACTATCGACCTCAACCTCGATCGATGTGAAGACGATGATGTTACTACGCCGAACTCGAGAGGCAGATCCTCGAGTTAACAGTCGAGGAAGACGAGGATGAGGTTTTTCACGAAACAGGCGTCAGGGCAACATTGCGAGAGCTTATAATGATGCAATGAAGGCTAGTCCTTTGGCATGTGCGAAGGGGTTGGGCCATTTCAATTCGTGGGAGAAGAGGAACGCCGACTCTTCCGTACCGAGTTGCATTTGGAGCTCGTGGCAGAAGAGCAACGGAACCGGTGTTTTCATTCCTAACATTGTCAAGTCAAGAACAAGGCACGCGTCGGGTAATAACGAGCGACTTGTCGTGGTTTATGGCTCTTGGGAGTGTACTTAACTTTTGTCTCCCTCGAGTTTTCATTGATCTTTGTTTATGTTAGGATATAGATTGATATAGTGAATGGCGGGTGTGATTGCAGATCAGAGCGCAAGCTATGGGAGGAAAAGAATTTACAGCAAGTCGATCAGAGCGAGAACAGCAAGTACTTGTCGATGACTACTTGGAGGTCTAAAAGAGATGAGGCTGTCCAGTTAAAATCATGATTGATAGAGGATCAAGGTCCATGGAACGAAAGTAGTAGACAGACCAAGGTTAAGTGTGATATGAATATACTTGCTGCAAATTCGAGTTTGGCTGGAGAATAAGCAAACGACGGGCTAAGTGGGTTCGTGCCCAACTTCCAATCGGCAACCTGGAAGATGAAGCTGTCAGATGACGATGCGGATGTATTCGAGCAGCATCGCTTATGGTTGGTTTAGTTTGATCTGATGTTCAAAAACTGGGGCGAATTTATTTGTTTCTTGCCGTTTGGGGTAGTCTCCATGCAGTGGAGCGTAATCTTATACCTAGATCATAAATAATGTTCTTTTCGCAAATAATAATGTATAAAGTGCGACGGGCATCACATGTCGGTCCATTTATGTCGATTTTTCATTCGTCACGATGCATGGAAGAGATGCATCGGGGACATGTGATTTGATCCCCATAGATGCCCCAGTTAATCAAAATCAATGCGAGTTTATCGAGGAAATAACCCAAGACCTAAAAGTTTTAACCCACATTCTCTTCCCCTTCTCCACCCGCTCTCCCCCCTCCCTCCGCTGCCGTCGCATCAACCTGGCCCCATGCCGATGTTGCCACCATTATATCCGGTCGCCATCGCCGTCGTCTCACCACGGCACACGGCTGTGGCCACTGCAGAGGTCACAAGCATGGCAGGGATAGTCCCCTCAGCCCACGGTGGCCCGAAGCTTGGACCTCGGATCTGAGGTTGGGATCTAATATTTGAGGCTTGGGTGGCAGTGGAGCAGTAAAAAAAAAAAAAGGACAATTATTGCATCAATATTTCACTTAAAAAACTTTGTCTTAAAGAAATTAACGAACAGTTACTCGCGTAATCTATGATTAATCACAAGGATTTAATGCTTCCTACGCGGACACTAATCAAGAAAAAGTGAGCTCCAAATCCGATGTTGGAACTAGTTATGGAGAGAGCTCCAAAGCCAAGACAGGGAGAGATTAGCTCTCATTTCGAGCTTTGCCAAAAGATTTGGGAAAATTTCAAATGGAAGACTGAAATGCCCTCTTTATTTCAAAGAATGGCTTAACCAAAGGCATTTGATTATTTTTTTTTCTTTTTCTTGTTCTCCATTTCTTTTTTTTCCCTTTATTTTTCCTATGAGGAACTGGGCAAGGCCTGGGACCGCTAGTGACCCTTGCCCAAATCTGGTGAGCTCGTTGACTGAAACAAAGGAAAAAATGGGAAAAAAGTAAAAGGAAAAAAGGAAAAAAGGGAAAGGAAACAATAAATCAAAAATAAAATGATGAAATAACTTTAGTGGGGCCCTTATTTATATATAAAAAAAGGCACTACAAGCCCTTATTTGAGAAAATGAAAGTACTTCAAGCTTTTATTTGAAATTTTCTTCAAAGACTTTGCACAAGCATTTACCGAACACCCTCATTTAACTCAAAGTGCACTGTGGCTTCTGACATCCTTGGACTTGCTTTCCCAAACTTGCCCTTGTCGCATGCCTTATGTGAGAAGGAAGGAAAAATTATCCAATCAATCATAAACTTATTGTATCAATGTCAATTTAATTTTAACCTTTACAGTTTTATTCAATGTAGTCTTAAATCTTAGCATGAAACCTCAATATAGTACTTCCGATCAATTGCCACCGAAAAAAGGTTGACGTGCGATGCATAGGTGGTTCATGTCATCATGCTCCGTGAGATGGCCGACGACGATTAGATGCCGCCACGTTAGCAAGTTCCAATGGCAATTGGCCAAAAGGACTATATTGGGGTTTCACACAAGCATTTAGAGCTACATTGGCAAAATTGAAAAGTTTAATACTAAACTATTTTGCGCACAAAAAATTTATGACTGGTTGGGTAATTTTTCCTTACTACTCACCCAAGACATAAAATAAGGGTAAGTTTCGGGAAAGCAAGTCCAAGGATTTCGGAAGCCACAGTGCACTTTGGGCCAAATGAAAGGGGGTTTCGTAAATGCTTGAGCAATGCTGAAGGCCAAAGCTAATCTCTCCCGGTTTTGGATTTAAAACTAAATTGGTAGTCCGTACCATAAGTTTAGGACCGTTCAGATAATTACCCTGCGAAAGGAAACATTAATATTTGCAAGTGACAAACAAAGGATTTAAGATACATGATACATTTTCCCTCTTTTGGGGCCATCGATTGAAAATCTGGGTGCGCACGTCTGTCCCCCCAGAATGAAAACAGCAAGCTGTTCATTGCGTGTATAGTCTTAGTCTCCCCCCACAAACATTTATGGACATGACGACAATTGCTAAGAACAAAACAGATTCGCAATAACTCCACTCCCGAGCGAATTCCGTCCTCCCATTGTAGCAGTAAATCCGCATTTGGGTTTCGTTTGATCGTAATCTGAATCCTCTTCTACCTTTTTTGCTCGGTTTTTCCCATCTGTTGATGCTTGGCTTAGGGGCTAAAAACAAATCCTCCTGCTCTCTATGTCCAAAATCCAAATATGCAAATAGTGTGCTAAGGCGCAAAGCCGAGTCCCGATCGTTAGGTTCGCTCCCGGTTAGACGGCTGGTATGCGTTACCGGTATTAGACTCGGTAACTGTATTTTGAAACTTCCATGCCGCGAAAACTTGTGTGTCGAGTTGGGTTGCTACGAGATGCGCGCCGTCTTTCTCACGATTGACATTTTATGTTTCTAGGAAATTAAAACTTAAAACTGATTCCCTCATTAAAATTGTTGCCCCCGTCAGTTCTTCCAAACTGGTCAAAATGCACAAATCCAATGAAACGATTAAAGAACAGACATGCCGTACTGTCCAAGAAGAGACAAGATTTCCTTGGACCGCTTTCCATTTGGAGACGTTTCACCGAACCATTTCTCTTGCAGACCTGGATTTCAAATATTGACCCCACACACGGCAACCTATTTCATTCGCCCCCTCTTTTGTACCTCTATATATTCATGTGCCGTGCGCATATGTTCACCATCTTCACCTGACCAGATACCCTTTCATTCACTTCATGATCTTACGCTCCCGTGTCCACAAGACCTTGTTCCATGGACTACCAATCTTTTTTCCATCCCCGCATCTCGGTGGCCAAGGAACCCGTCCCAGATCTCCTTGGCTCGTCGGAGGAGGAGGATGGTGATCTCTATGCTGAGCTGTGGCAACAGATCCTGCAGCTGACTTCAGACTCGGACAGCAACCCAGTCGGCCTGACGAATCAGGGCCCATTCCCGGTTGCTGCGCCGTCTCCCATAACTTATCCTGATTGGCGGGAGAACAAAGGGAACGTCAAGCCATCACCAGTTAGGCAGCTCAGCCTGCCCTGGAGCGGGAGTGGGACAGGAGTGTTCATTCCGAGCATCGCCACAACAGAAAGAGGGGCGCATCAAGGTGTCTTTAGGCCGCTTCTCTGATGATTATGGATTGACTGATTCTTCTACTCTGACTCGATAGGAATTTCAATATGATACAACCGTTTGATCCTGCTGTGACTGATGCATTTCTCTTCCTTTGGTAATGCAGGAAGAGCGGCCAGGAAGGAGGCCAAGAAGCAAGTGGAAAACAAGTGAACTCGAGCTGCCGCGACGATGGGTTCGTGCAACTATTATGGCAGTTTAATAAAGAATAAGTTGTTTCCTTGCCCTGGAATATGGTTGATCAGTGAAAGAAACATGAGATTTTGTCTTTTGACAACGTATCACCTACTTTTGCTCAAGAGTTACAGTGCAAATGCAAAAAGTGCTTCCAGTGCTACAATAACAATGATACCCAAGCAGTTCAGGGTTCGATTAATGACATGTTCATCCTCATCCATCCTTTCTATGAGGGCTTACCCTTTTCATACGATTTATTCTCGAAGCCGGAAACCACGCGGAACTCTTTTCGACTAACATAACTTTCATAAAAAGGCAGCCCGAATCGCTAAGTTGCAGTCAGTGGTCATAAGGGGATCCCCAGTGGAAACGTTAATTTCAACCAAAATTATTAATTACACAATCAGAAGAGTTTAGCAGAACAGAGGTTTTCGGTCCTAGGACGAGCTAACCATAACGAACTTAGAGCTCGGAGACGTGAGATGTAGTCGTTGATGACAAGAAGAGCGCGGGCCGCTTGACGGGTGGTTAATATCCGATGCATCTGTTGGAGCGTTTGCTGTCTCAAGAGGTCGGCCTATAAGATAAGGAACAAAAAGAATTGAGTCTCAATACCAGATGGATTTTCTTCACATATACGAGGTTTACTTTTAAAAGATGCGACTCATATCGAATACAGTAAGCATAACTTTGAATATTTCGAAAGAGGTGGCTTGTGTAGCTAACGTAGCACCTGGTGAACGAAGTTTTCAAGAGTGGCCAATTTGCCCATTGCAATAGCCATTTGGCCCATGTATTCTGCGACGTTTCCCGAAGAAGTAGGACTCATTGTGGTTGAAGAAAGCGTGTCCACGAGAGATTGCTGCAGAGCTTCCATTCCCTGAGAAAGAGCATCTTCTGCCTGTTGCGAAGATTGCTGCAGATTACATATGCCCATCAACTGTTGCTCCGTCAAAGGCTCCAGGTGGTTCCCGAGTATCTGAAGGTCCAAATCATGAGGACAGCAAAAGATTAATTTCGACAACACCCTTCTATCTTAGTCAATGGGGAGGAGCTTGTAAATAAATCGATCACCTTGAGAAGTTCAGACGAACGGAAAACCACCCAACCATATAAAACACCTCTCGGTGGGCGTCTTCCACATGCCGGAGAGTATGTGGAACACATCGGCCTTTGCACCTATGTTCTTCAGTCTAAATATCTCGTCATAGTGAACCATCACAGCATCCACGAGTATCCGGAGTTCATTGTCGTTCAATTGGGAATTCACTCCGGATCTTAGGTCATTGATCAGCCGTTGATGCTCATCGATCCACCGAGCATAGTCAGTGTCAAAGGCCATGGCCCCTGAAAGACTAAATATGTGAGAAATCACATGGTCAAACTTTCGAGTAGATCAATTTGAAACATCGAGTAATCCCATCAGCAAAACCCTTCTTCAGAAAGCATCCCGGAATGTCGATGTAATAAGAAAAACAAGAAGACCACCTAACATCAAATACTTCCCCCAAAATGAGCCGAAAGAACCACCATGACCAGAACCACATGCTTGGATGAATGAATAGTCCACAGGCAACATCTGCAACATTTTTCCCTTTCAAGATGCGCAGGACGACATCCTCTACCACCGGAATTTGGTCGACCTAAGCTAAAGAAACTTCTCCGTTTCTCTCCATTTTTGTATGAACTACATACCATCAATTAAGTCATTTGACCAAAAAGATAACTATCGAAGAGCCAATATTTTCTGTTCCGTACTATGAGAAACCAGTGTTAGTCAACTTTTCAATGCAGGCAACAGGAACACATACTTCACAAGTGAAATGTATAGCAGTTCTTTGATCCTTCCATATTAGTTAGCAACTGTTTAATGGTCAGAAATGGACAGAAAAGACCATGCTATTCGGAAAAGAGAAGTGTACGTGGAGACAGACAGGAACTGAACTAAATAGATGTACCGCAGGCGCAGCAGATTAAACCCTGGGAAAGACACTCAAAAAAAGAAGGGACTAAAACCTCTGCTTCCCACCCTCACCATTGCCAGCAGCAGCCACGTTATGACTAAGATCCCCAGGAATTCCAGAAGCAACAAGCATACCCTGCATGGAAAACAGAATCCAATAAAAGAAAATGAGTTCTTGAATTTCACAATTACATGCAAATACTGAAGCTCCCCTCACCTGCTGGCGTGTTCGTTGAATCTCCTGTTCCAGTTGCATAAGCCTGAACCTACTATTTTCAGTTGCTGAACATAAGCTACAGGAAATCAAAAGGCAAAATTTATCGCAGTACCAAATTTCCAATATGTCTCCCTATCAGATAAGTTATATGCATTCGGACATTCAAAAGCTTGACAAACAGATCAAGTTGTGATACTGTTCTTAGAAATCCTCTTTGAGAGAGAGATCCCCAGATCATTCAGAATTCTGACTTGAGTTGACACCTCGGCAGCTGTTCTACCATCTCCCCAAGCTCAGAAAATTTATGAATACCGACATCTTTAAACATTGATTTATAGCATATTGAAATCACAGCGAATAAAGCCTCCCCTGCCTCACAGCAAGGGCTTCCACTGAAATCTAAGCTATCCATCATGTTTCATCCATCATTTGCTTTGCTCTTCCAATTTGGAAGATTGAGAGCTGATGGAAACATGATCACGACACGAATATAAAAGAACCATGAAAGTACCTTCTTTCTAAGTCGACTCTTTCTCGCAGCTTCTCTATTTTGGGCCAGTCTGCGGAGCGTCTGAAGTGAGAGAGAGACACGAGAGTTTACTAACACTCTAAATCCACACATAGCACCCACTCTAGCACACAGAATACAATGAAAACATACAAAACGGGGAGCACCTTAACATCACTCATTCTCATTTTAGGTTGATCCACGGAGTCAACGGCCACAAGAGCTCCTCGCTGAACCCTATAAAACTGCACACATAAATTTGCAGACAAGCATTATCTCAAGAACATTGAATTCCCTTCTGCTTTAACTTGCTTACAACTCCGCATGAAAATTGATACGTTTCGTGTACCCAAGTTGATCAGGTAATATGCCAAAAGCACACCCATCTGCCGCTAAAACTAGAAAAACAGACAAAAGGAAAAAGACCATAACATAGCAAAGCTTGCAAGAGAAGAGCCTAAGAAAACATTGTTTACATGGCCTTTGTCATCAGTGTCAACATCTGTAGATGTATCAGTCTGTTGGCTGTTGTCTGGAGCGGCCATGCCCGAGTCAGCCCAGTTCTCAAATCCCTGCACATTCCCCAATGACCCACCGTTCCCTCCTCCTTTCTCATAAATCTCCCCCATTTCCACACACCCTCCTCCTCCTCCTCCCCCTGAAGACACTGTCACTACTCCCGAAGAGCTCATGCACTGTGCAAAAAATCACAACAAGATCAGAGCTCGGTTCTTCTTCACAATGCCTAAAAATTGCATATGACAGAGAGAGAGAGAGGAGGTGGGTGGAGTTTAGGGAGCACCGTGTTCAAGCCCCCATAGCTCAGATTGTTTGCAACAAAAGCGATGCTGTTGTTGGGTTTAAGGCTGAAGGCAGAGCCTACGCGTATTTAATATTAGGAATCGGTTAGAGCAACAGAAAGAGGCCAAAAGGCCAAGCTGCTGCATTTTAAAAAGAAACCCTCAACGAACATATGAATAGCCCAAAAACAGAGAGAGAGAGAGAGAGAGAGAGAGAATACTTGGGCTTAAATCAACAGCATCTTCGTGATGAAATGCAGCAACGGACTGTTCGAGCTCGCCGAGATCCGCGAACCGGGTCTGGTTCCTGCTCATCACATCGTTACCTCTGTTTCAACTCTCAACAAAAAACGGAGACGCACCTTTGCATTCACTAACGTATCATGTCCCAAAACCCAAAACCTTCGAAAAGTGACCATCGCTCGAATTCAGCTGAAAAGGAAGAGAGAGACAAAGGGAGAAGACAGAACCTGAGAAAGAAGGAAGCTTGGCAATATATGTCGGGGTTCGTTGGAGCTGCTTTGAAGCTCTGCATGTTTCTTTCACTCTACAGTGTCGCTCGCTCTCTCTCTCTCTCTCTCTTCTCAGACACACAAAAAACAGAGATACGAACGGGACAGAGAAAGAAAACGGACATGAGGTGAGACCACGGAATCATGTTCGAGAAGAAAGAAGAAGCTGAGGAAAGAACGGAATCAGAAGACCACGAGACGCAGGAAAAACGAAATCTTCTGGTTGTATCTTTAAGAGCAGGATAGCGGATCAGTACGGCCTCCTTTCTTGAATAACACTTAAGTAATTTACGAGGGCCTGGTCCTTTTTATTATTGCTTTCTGGACTCGGGATTTTCGTTTCGATGCGCACCCCTCAAAATTTCCTCCTTTTCTTGTTTTTAATTCCAGTGCTTCCTCCCATTGAATCTCCCTCGCCTTTCCTCACCTCCCCTCCTTCCTCCAATCGCATGATGATGGGGATGGAAAAGGTCGCTTGAGGTATATACGATTTAGCCATGCACTATCCACGAATAGAAGTCCGTTGGAATACCAGCCTTATCCCAACAATCGATGCAGCTGAAAGTTCGGATATCAATGGAGCCCCGAGGTGGGTAATGGTAGGCAATTAGCCACTAAACTATGCATTACACGAGCAAAAGTGAAACTTTCAGTGACCTCGGATATCAAAGGAGCCCCCGTGGTGGGTAATGGGAGGCAATCAGCCATTAAACTAAGCATTACACGAGCAAAAGTGAAACTTTCAGTGACCGAACCAAACTTTATTCCACATGCGTGTCAACTCACCACCATTCAAAACAAGATTCTCTTTCTGGTTATTAAAGGCAAAGGAGGCGAAGGAAAAAAAAATGCAGTAATCACCTAATGACTTCTGTTCTGCTGGAAGCAACGAGCGAACGAGCGATGCAGAATGCTTTAAAACGAGCGCGTAAGGAGTAGTTTCCTGGGGTAGAACTCGCTGATGGTCATGGTAGAACTCGTTGATAGTCGTTACGCTTTAGTTGATTCTCTACGGTTGGATCGCAGAGCTTTGATTACATCACCAGTCGTGCTACGTTTTGTTAAGAGGGGATGCACTTAAGTCGAATTAGACTTTCATTTTAGCAAAGCTTCAACTTTAAGGCCATGTGGCGGTGAAATCCATTCATGAAAAAGAGCGTAGGTCGCTACATCATTAAGAAATCGAGTGGACCCCCAACAAAGTGCATCGAACGTAAAGAATCTACGGCTCCCTGCATTTTTCGTGGCAACGAGAAAATCATCTAATCCAATCCTATCGAAATTGAAATCCTTTCAAGGACGTCAGTTTTGAAGTTAAAACTATTAAAGACGTATGGTAACACTTTTGTTCCAAAAATCAACTTTTGACGAGGAGTTGATTTTTTAACTTTTACTCGAACATAAAAGTTGATTTTTTTTTTTTTGCTTTTCCTCCATAATTTGATTTATTTTTTGATAACAATTGAAAATTTCAACTTGTAAAGTATTATTAACACAAAAATTTTTATGAAAATTTATTGTGGTCGGCTGAAAAATTTCTACTTCATTTTTAAATTTTTAAAATTCCTTTCAAAAATAAATTTAATATTTTAAAATTTTATTTAATTTTTAGGAATAATAAAATTATTCTTTATTTTTACTCCAATAGCCGAAGACGGCAACTCGGGCGGCAATGATCGGCAGAGGTCAGTGGTAGACTGCGGTGGTAGGGGGTAGTTTATAGCAAGGGGCGACGATCAGTAGCGCTTGGCGGTGTGCGATGGTCAATAGTTGGCTATGATGGGTGGAGGTCGATGGTTGTTGACGATTGGCGACGAGTGGTGATGGTTGCGGGTGAATGAGGAGCAATCAACGAGCGGCGGCAGTCATTGGCAATGGTGGGCGGCAATTGTGGGCAACCGACGAAGATCTTCGGTGGGCGGCGATTGGCAGTGATAGCAGGTGTCGGTCGGTGGAGGTCGTTGGTGGCTGTCAGCCATTTGTGGTCGGCCAGGGCAGTGGGTGGCAGTGGTCATGAGCGACGTTGGGCAGTAATCAACGGTGGACAACGACGAAAGTTGGCAAAGGCAAACGTGGTCCAAAAGAGGGCGATGGCATAACGAAAAGAAAGTGAGCTGAGAAATACCTTTTGAGTTAACAAGTAATTTTATTAACTTCTCAATTTAGGAAAAAGATAATTTCAAAAGTGAAAATTCAATTCATAAGTGGAAATTTCTTTTAAAAATAAAAATTTTTATCAAACGAATTTTTACTTCAAAAGCTATGTTACAAAAATGGATTTCTGCTTCATAAATATTTTTGAAATAGAAATTCACTTTCAAAAATTTTATCATACGGCGCACCCTCGCTTTTCGGCGGCGGTCGAGGATGTGTCTTTCAATTTTCGGACTTCTACTTCTCATGATGGAAATTTTTATGGAATGTCTTCAAAATTGAATCTTTATTAGGTCAACGTTAGCAAAGAACTCCGGGTACACCTGCCAACACATAAAAACATCTCTCGATGAATCATAAAGTCGCATTGCTGCCACAAGCAATCTCTCACCTTCACTGCATTAAATTTTGATTTGTCTTGGAAATTTCTGCTCGTTTCGCAGATTCACGAGCTAGGCCAGGCCAGGCCGGGCCCCTCCCCGCACGGCAAAAGGAGGGCGAGAAAAAACACAGAGACCAAAACCCAAGACGCAGACGACCTCCTCTGATCCTCCGATTCTCTCTGTGCTCGGTTTGATTCTTCTCTCTCTCTCTCTCTCTATAGATAGCCTAGCGATGCTCTGCTTTTGATTCCCCATCTCTCTCTCTAGCTCTACTCAGGAGTAGTGTACAGTACACGAAACTCTCCAGCTCCGGGCGCGAGTTAAATGTCAGAGCAGGAGGATGATGGGATGGTGATGAGATGCGATGTGAGAGAGAGGCAGAGAGAGAGGGAGAGAGACAATAAGTACGCGACAGCGACCGAGACAAAAGAAAACAAGAACAGTGCGATTTCGATGCGTTCGTTATTTATTACGTCCGTCAATAAAGGCCAAGGCATTGCTTGAACGAAACCTCACCATCATGATTCGTGTGGGCGCCGAGGTGAAGCGTTCTCCGCGTAGCAAGGGGACTTGTCTCCCGACATTCATATCGCCCCCCAACACAAACACTTGCTCTAAACAATCGAAGTAAAATTCCGGCTGCAGGTATTTGCAATAACGAGTTATTCGTGTCCTTGTTTGCAATTTTTCTCGAACTCACCTCGACCCATGATGATTGAAAAGAAGGGGTGGCTCAGATGCTTAACTCGATATATGGACCGGGCTTCATTTTTCGTTGTTGAGCTTGGATTGATTTTGGCTATCGCCCGTGGCCTATGATCATTATCGAAAATGACCGATTGGCGGGTGACCCGTCCCTTTTGTCGTGCATAACATTTTCGGATTACACCGTACGATTGATTCAAGAATGCATACATGTCGACGAGCGTGAATTTTCAGTTTCGCACTCATCATCCTCCTCGTCGGATTCGTCTTGCAACAGGGTAGATCTGGACCGGGTATCGATCTGAATTTTCGGCGAGATGGAAATCAGTCCGTGGTCGGAGAAACTTTATCTGGGATCATCGGCTTGGAATCTTCGATGACGATGACCTGTTCGTCGGTACAAGGCTTCCGCCCTTCCATCTTGGGACTGCCACTCCTAATTTCAAATGTTCGAATATTTGAGGGGAAAAAATGTCAAAAAAAAAATTCCTCATTTTATTAAATACGTTGCCGCCTCAACCCTGAAGAGATACTTTTTTTTTTTAAATTTGTCCTTTTTATTTATTTTTCTCTCCAATGACGTAACTTTAAATAAATTATGGTGCTGATGCTCCCAGATTCTTGATTCGCTTACGTCATTGAAGTTTACCCAATGGCTAATTAAAAAAAAAAAGGACAATAAAAGTCTTTTGCTCGAACCCCTTCTCTTCCACATATTCCAATCGTATCCCGACAAGCCACGCATGAATTCTTAGCTCGCGACGAGTGATTGCGAGATCTAAGAACTCCTAAAAAAAACGTGAAGGAATGTGCTGTCGTATGCTCGTTCTTTTTTTTTTTGCAATCGAGAGATCTACACGAGCGAAAAAAAAATTGGGAGAAAGTCTGTATTGGCTTTTTCATTAAAAAAAATTGTGGAAAATAATGACTCATGATTCCAAATCAGTTTAATTATTACTAATTATATGTTACGAAAGTTTAATATTATGGGCGATCGATTTCCGATCTGATTTAATTTTTCTCGAGAATCAAGAACAGGATCGGTGGTTCGATTTTCAATTTTTCGGAATCAGGAACTGGATCGATAGGTCTTGCCCGGTTCTCGAACGGTTCCATTGGATCAAAAATCATGCCAACAAAATGGAGAAGCCCAGAGTTGCAGAGGCAGATGGTAATTCTAGTAAAAAAAGGAAGTTTAAGAAAAAGAGTCGGCTGTTGCAAAGGAGAAGCCAAAGCTTTTGGCATGTCTGAATATGTTGCAAGCACAACTCCAAAAGGTTTATTAAGGATAATCGGTTTTCGGTCCAGTCCAATCCCTTTTAAAATCGGGTATCGGATCGAACCAGTGATCCCGATTCCTAATTTTTACAGGATTGAGAATCGAACCAATCGGTCCAATCCGATTCTGGAGCGGTTTCATTAGACTAGAAACATGCAAAAAAAAAAAAAAAAAGAAGAAGAAGGCTATAGCTGCTGAGGCAAATGCTGATTCTAGAAAAAAAAAAAAAGATTCAGTTGTTGCAAAGGAGCAGCAAGAGCTTCTAGCATCTGTGAATATGTTGCAAGCACAACTCCAAAGGTTTATTATCTAACAACTTTTAATATCTGTGCAAGCCTTTTTTTTTTTTTTTTTCGAACTGTGCAAACCATTTTCGTGAAGCTGTTGTTGCCGAGACTCTTGGCTTTCATAGGTATATTGCACAAGGAAACACTGTCATGTCTCTGACTTGCGAGAGATTGGGAGATGTGAGAGAGGCAAGGCTAGGAAAGTGGAAAGTGGCGAAGTGTAGAAGAAAGAACAAATCCTAAACTTGGGTTTAGGATTACTTTTATTAAAAAAAAATATTGATTCGATATTGGGCCCTTGGAATTGGGAATCGGGCCGCTCGATTATCGGTTTCACTTTCAAAAATCGTGAGCTAGACCATAGGTCTCGGTCCAATTCGATTGATCCGATTTGCTTATCTCTAATTAATATTGAGGTATCATCTAGTTAAATCAATTATTCAATAAAGAAAAGGTGACTCCTTTTCGAAAGAACGTGAGGGAATTCCTAAACTTCAACAAGTGATTACCGACTAGATCAAAAACGACATCGTATTGTGGGAGCAGCTTAAAAAGAAATTCTCCCTTCTCTTGTCCCACGTCAAAGACTCAGAAGTCAAATCTCCGCTCTGCTTCTGCGGCCTCAGCCACTTTGGTCATCCTCACACGCCGAAGAAGACATGCAGTGATGGTGATGCGACTCTTCTCATCCTCGGCGTGACCCAGACCTAACGACCCAACTCGCATTTCTTCTCCGTTTTCCTCCCTCTGCTTCTTTGCTCTGGAACTCCGTAAAGATGAGCTCCATTTTGCAGGTAATCCTGTTCGTTCCACTCGTGTCTTTCGATTCTTGATCGCGTTTGGTTGGCCATGATTAGCGAGTTGAAATCTTGTTTTGTACATTGGTTAGGGATTCTCGAAGTCCCTCGCCATGACGGTGCTCTCTGAGATAGGGGACAAGACGTTTTTTGTTGCCGCCGTGAGTCCATCACTGTGATTCGCTTCTATTCTATTGCCTTTTGGTCGCTCTTGTTTTCTCGAATTGTGATCAGTGGGGAGTCTGTATGGGTGGAATGAGATTGATTTGAGAGGCAGTAAAGATTCGTCTGCTCAGGTGAAGGAGGGGGTCAGTCTAGCTTGGTGTCTGCTTGTTTGCGTTAGAGAAATCACTGGGAAAACTCAGTTCCTACAGCACCTTCCCTCCCCCACCCCACCCCCCCACTCCACAAACAGAGGAAAAAAGAAAAGGAAAAAGAGTAGTCTGACATGGTGATATGTTGGTTTTTAAAAAATAAAACGGAGCACTGTGTTCACGGGTTGCAATGCTTGATGTTTCTCGAACATAGAAAGCTCCAAAGTTGGCTTTGGCCAATTAAGATGTCTACTCAAATCTTTAACTCCACAAAATGTTCTTTCCTACAACATGTCCATAACCCTGACAGAGGTACTTAGGGCTCAAGACGCGGAGGACTTGCTAGGCACTCAAAATGGCAAATTGAACTTATGGGACAAATATGTTAGGACAGATTCCAGTGCCAATTTCTCCATGGCATGGTTCGTGTCGTTGCCTCCACCTACCAAGGTGTGATTCCCAGGAGTAGTAGGGGTGGACCTAGCGGGCTGGCACCGGCAGTGGCTGCCACCCCCTGGCAACTGGGTGCTTCGTGTAATTTTTGGAGATTAGTTTCAACGTTATCTTTATCTTCTGCTAAATCTTTTTTCCCCCTTACCCATGTCAATGATGGAAAATGGAAATTCTCTGTTCAAGTGTCCTTCTCTCTATATCACTGCTGGATTAGAAATGCATGGAACTTCCTATCTTCTTCGTGAATCTTGAAGTACATTGGAGTATAGATGCATCCGTCCATTCTAAAGTGCTTCATATGTGGATTCGTAGATCTTGGCAATGCGCCATCCAAGAAGACTTGTTTTGTCAGGTTGCTTGGCGGCTTTGATCGTAAGTGCTTTTTATGACCTGTTGCATATGTAGTTTTGCACACCCTTTTTTGGCAGACTTTGATTGATAAGTGCTGACTTTTCATTGATGTGTAGGTAATGACTGTTCTATCTGTCCTCTTTGGTTGGGCTGCTCCCAATTTGGTATGCACCTCATTTGCTCGTTTCTTCTTTCTATATTCTCCTTAAGGTTATCATACTGTCTTCTAAGTGAATGTTGTGATAATTCGGACTTCTGACCTTTCGGGGAGACCAGAAATTTGTCTAATTTTATTTTTTTTTGGGTCAAAGAATCTTGTGTAAATGAGTAACTATTTTACACAGGACTTGGATATTGTGCAGGAACACAGTTGTAGTGCCCAAATGACTTGTATTGAATTATTCAAGCTGTTTTTCTTTTGATTCCGCCTTTATCTAGTCTTTCCCGCATCTCTTTTTGATGAGTAATTGTGAAAAAAATTGAGCTCCTTAACTCCTTTCTAACCATTTACATCCAAGCACGTTGCATCATGTTCTGTTTCAGATTCTGTTGTGAAATCCAACACAGAATATTTTAGAGTGCATCAGAGTATCAACTCAAATTCGATTATCCATATAGTCTAGCTTCTGTCCTATTTGATGAGGCTCCTAGATCAGACAGAGGCAGACCAGTTGTGTCCAAGATCACTCTTATAATCTAAGCTACAGAGCTTTTAAGGTTTAAATCCACATTATCTCTTTTTAGCATTTTCTGATCCATAGAGTTGTGGGCATTACAGCACTGATTGTAAGCTCTGTTGTCTTCGGTGGTGTCAAAAGTCAAGACCCTCAAATAGCTAGCAGCCAAAAGTAGAGGGAAGGTAGCAAGACAAAGTAACTAAGTAGTCTACACTTCTGATTATCTTGATTGTATTATTGTCTTCTTAAATTTTTCTCCACATCAACCCATGGAGCTTATGAGCTCGGATCAATTTGTTGGGTCAACTACTTGTATCCTATGTGTTCTCCTGTTCGCTCATTGGCATAGATGTTGCAAGAGACTGTCTTGTTGGTTTGGCTTATCTTCTTTGAATGAGCATGCTTTTGATCTTGCAGCCTTCACCTTGCAGATTTCTCGGAAGTGGGCACATCATGTTACAACATTGTTGTTCTTTGGGTTTGGCTTCTGGTCTTTGTGGGATGGATTCTGTAATGGAGGGTATACATCTCTTCTTTCCTTTTTTAACCTTTTGATATTCCATGTTTTGCTGAAACCTATATGGCTGCCGTTCTTTACAAGGAAAGGACTACTTTAATTTCACGTTCTATGAAAGTAGCTTTTAATGCTGAATTTAAATTCTGTTTCACTCAACAGAGATGCTGAAGAATTGGATGAAGTTGAAGCGAAACTGGTTAGTTTAACACTAATATAATTTTACACATACTTAAACGTTCGATTAGTCCCTTTTGACTTCATCTTTTTTGTTTCTTAGGATGCTGACATAAAGAAGGCCAATGCAGGAGCAAATAAGGAGAGTGACAAGGTGATCAACAAAATCACCTTCCTAGAATGAAGTCGTAACTTGCTTAACTCAAACTAGATGACTATTCATTGGTTCCATGGCCTTTTCAATGTTAATATATGAACAATGCCGGCAACCCTATCATACTGTAAGTATCCATCGACATTGCCTCCATCTGCAAGGCAAAGGGAAGAAAATAAATCATCTTTGCTTACTGATGTGGTTCGATATTTCTATGCAGCAAAAAACTCCAAGATTGTTTTTTTTTTTGGTCTAAAACAACTAGGACGGGAAAGAAAAAATGCAAAGATACCGACTAAGATTGTCGTTGCTTTGGACAATTGCAATTAAACCTAAGCAGCAACCACCCCAGCAGCAGAATCTGTCGTTGACCAAGAAACTGCTAGCGTTTCCTTGTTTGTGCAAAATGAACTCATGTGGGAATTAATTTGCATAGGATTTCATCTTGTCACTGCGGCGATTCATCGCCATTGTTTCTACTGCATAATAGTACATATTCCACACACAATTCTGAGGTTCCCACTTTCCCAGGCTGATGATGCAGTGAAGAAGCAGAGAAGACCATTTCTCTCACAGTTCTTCTCTCCAATATTTTTGAAGGTTTTTGACTTTCCCAACTACGCTGCATGCGAAGTTTGGAAAAGTTGAACCTTTTCCTGATGAAGTAGTTCCTTCCCTTGCTGCAGGCATTTTCTCTCACATTCTTTGGCGAATGGGGTGACAAGAGCCAGGCAAGTGTCTCCCTGGGGAAGCTGATAGTTTACCTTATTCCCTGATCAAATGGCCTTTACTGTGATTGTGTTGATAAAATTCCTTTTCAGCTAGCAACCATTGGTTTGGCTGCAGATGAGAATCCATTTGGTGTCGTTCTTGGCGGAATACTGTAAGATTCATCTTTATCTATCTAGCTATTACATCAGGGAAATCGCCTGTACTTTATTGACTACTGGGCAGGCTTTGTGCTTTTCTTGTATATTTAGCAGCCATAGGTTCCACACAGCAGCCCCCACCCCCCCACCACCCCCCTCTTCTCTCCTCTCTTCCAGATCACACACAAACATTTCAAAGGCATCAGTGAATAAATTGCTTAGTTACTAGTATGGCTTAGCAGCATATGTCATAAACCTCCTGAATCGCAGTTGGCCTCCCTCTTCAAAGGTTTCAGTGGCTGACGGCCTTTGATTATAATTAAAAGGTCACAAAATCCATTAAAAGGGTGCGGCCATGCGATCTGTGACATTAATATGTGACATGTTTGCTGGAGGATTATATTTTGGTCGACTTTTTGTGCACGTAAATTGGGTCTACATTAACATGTTTTTGTGTGCTAAGGGGCTGCTTTTTGGTGGAGTTTTTATGCATATAAGTTCGGTCCAACTATATTTCAATGGCCAAAAAAGTAGGTCCCTTCATGCTTATCTATACTTAAGCATTGCGGGCCAGCTTTTCCTTTAGGCATTTGTTTGTAAAAGTCTTCTGTTTTAACTGTGATGGGATGATTTTTGGAAGAAAGCATTATGACCATGGAGAAGTGGATAGAATGTTTGATTGTGTGTTGCGTGAAGTTGGACCAGTTTGAGATTCTTTATAGAGCTTTGGAGTAAGGAGCTGTTGTTCTTTATTTCCGGATTAATGCTCAGGGAAAGTGGATGGGCCATTATGTCATGTCATTGTACTTGTGTTCTAAGACTCTAGTGGAGCTAGGTTACTTCTCAGATTCATGTTGGGGCATTGCGGTAGAAATGGGAATGGCCTGTTAAAATGGTGCCGGACTTTCCTGAGGAGTTGCCCTTGGTTCAGTATTTAAGAACTTTTATTGGTTTCCATTTGCTCTTATGTCATATATCCTCTGCCGTACTCCATGTCAAACTCATGTCTCCCCACTAAATGCGCATTCTTGTATCAAGGCAGTATTTGTATGGCTTGTTCATCAAATGTTTCCCCATTCATATTCCATTCAGCCTTTCTCTTTGCAAGAAATAATGGGTTATTTCCATACATCAGTTTGCTGTAATTTGCGAGCGGCATTGTGTTTTGTTTCGCAGTGGACAAGCATTATGCACTACTGCAGCTGTTGTTGGAGGGAAGAGCTTGGCAGCTCAGATATCTGCAAATTTTGTAAGAAGTGCTGAGACTTGTCTGCATACCTATCTTCAGTTCTATGGACAAACGTGTGACTCCAGCATTCGTCTTTCTTTTCTTAAGGTCGCCCTCTTAGGTGGAGTTCTGTTCATCATTTTTGGGATTCACTCTTTCCTTTCTTTTGTGGAACCATGATGCGTGACTTTTGGTGGTAAGTAGTCATCTTTTATAGATCTACCTGGAAAATTCCAACTTCTACTTGACTCGAGCATGCCGTAAATAGTTTTTTCAATGAGGAACAGGACAACTTGTCGTGTGATTTGCAACGGTTTGCTATAGTACATAAGGCTCCTCATGTACAGTATTGATAATATCCATCATAATTTCATGCAGAAGGCTACTTATAAAGGCAAGACTTGGCATAACCTCTAGTCCTCTCGTGCATGAATAAATTGTTTCTTGTGTTGTAACCTACATAGATGATTCATTTATGAAGAGGGTCGTGCGTCCTCCCTCTCTCTCACACCCATACGTGCAGAACAAGTACACAGCATATAGTCCCCTTGTGCAAGTACACTGTATAGTCTTCTTGTGCATGAATAAATTGGTTCTTCAGTTGTCGCCTACATAGATGATCCTTTTGTGAAGAAGATTCAGTGATGCTATTTGTAAATGTCCTAGTTCTTGAATTTGCTTGGTGAGAAAGATGAGTCTGAGAGCATAAGTCTTATCGGGAAAAGCTGATGCGCTCATTCTGAACTTCCTATTTTAGCTGAAAGCTTTTGAGCTTCCGCATGCTAGTGATTGGACTTCGCCATTGCTATTCAATTTCCCTGATGATATTTCCACATGCTAACCTAGAATGATCAAGATGCGACTGACAGCAGTTTTGCTAAGCAATTGTAAAAGATGGCCATATCTAACTATATGGCAGGCCAATGCAAGCGGCTTATTTGCCAGCCGTCTATTTGCTTCATGTAGCACAGATGAACCAAGTTATACCATGTGGACTGACCCTGATGTCCCCCAGAAATTGATCCCCTACTCTACTGAAGGCACCTACTAAAATTTGCCATGTATGTGAACCAAGCTTCAGTAAAATGGTCGAGCTAAGCATGCGTCGGAAAAATACAGGGATGCTATATTGGGGCATGTCCCTTGAAACTGGATTTATCACATCGGATTCCTCTTGAAATGCTGCCTCGTTTTGCCTAGGAACATGCTTGTGCTTGATCGTTACTTCAACACTGCCTTCACGGTTTGTCATTTTTCCAGTTTCGATACACGTAATGCTGGATCGTGCCTGACGGAAGTGTTAAGGCCGGAAGAGGTGCTATTGAAAATTGTTTTGCGGAGACATAACCGCCAGACTTCGTAGTTGAAAGTTGAAACATCTACCTTCCCTGGACAAAAGGGTTGTCTACTAGCGGGCTTTGGTGTTGGGCTGTGTTACAACACATCGATCGTTTCCTTGGCGGGAGAACAAGATTCAGTCTTCAGACGATTAAAGCCGATGTGAGAGACAAATCTCAGAAGCCAAAGCGTACTAGTCCCAAAAACTAATACTCGGATGTCATCATGGCGCTCATCGGTTCTTTATGGGGGTGCTCATCGCATGGTTTTTGGACTTCCGCTGTTCTCATCGCCTTACTGTTTGCTTTGGCCATTTTAGTCCCGAAATGAGTAGTTGGCACCCATGTTCGCACCGTCAATATACATTTTTAAAGCGAGATTTTGTGCTTGAATATCGAATCGGATAAGGAGAAATGCGGCAGCAAACTACTTGTCTGTCCGGGGACTAAAATGAAGGAATTAATCTTAATATGCCGATCATCAGAATAACCCCGGAAGCTGCTTTTGGCGAACGAGTGGGGTGAGTTCTAGGGTTGCTATAGGTTGAGGAAGGAGCACAAAGGCACACAAGCGGTGCTTTCCTCTGAAGTCATGGAGCATCTCTCGCAGAGAAGCTGGAGAATAATATGCTGGTTTAGCTGTCATTTTAATGCTGTGCAGCAGTCTAGGATAATGGCATTTGTGACTCCTAGTTCTTGTTTTTCATTTTCACCGAGTAAGCTCTCGCTTTGCTTACCGAGAAGCCACTCTCCTTCGAGCCCATGCGGTAGTTGTATTTTCCGTTGCTTAAAAAAAAAGTGGGGTAAAGATGGCTGACTTTTTAAATGGCCAACCCTTTTTTTTTTCTGGATTTTGATAGCCCAAAAAAAAAAACCATCCAAAGCAAAGGAAAGAATTTTCCTTTTTTTTAAAAAAAAACACACACACACACACACACATGTATATAAATACGATTAATACCATCAAAAATCTCAAACCGATATACATATGATAAATTTATCCAAAACTAATTATTTGACCATTAAAAATATTAAATCAGTACACCTATGATAAATTTACCCTTGTTAATTTTCGCTAAATTTTTATTGTCAAACTACTTAATTAGATGACACATGACAGTTGACTGATGTACTATTTTGGAGATTTTAATCTCCATTTGTTACTGGTATTCTAATTTGAAGTTTTTGGCAATCAAAAAATTAGTTCGGGTTAGATTGTCAAAAGTGTATTAGTTTGAAGATTCTTGTTATTAAAAAATTAGTTTGGGGTAAATTTATTACAAATGTACTAATTTGAGGTTTTTCTTGTTATTAACACATTAAATAAATAGGAAAAATTATCTTAAAAGTGCTAAGCCTATTACACTTTTAGCAATTCAATTCAAAACATTTTAATTTTGCCAATTGAGTCATAAACTTTTTCATCTTTCGTCGATTTCGATAGGTTATCAATGAAGTGAACATCGGTCGTTCTACACGGCACGGCCGATACCGACGAGGATGAATTTTAATAATATTTTTTCTTTTGAATTTATTTTTATTTTTTCTTTTCATTTTTTCTTCTTTTTCTTTTTTGGATCAAAGGGCCGGCGACCCCAGTCGACCCCTAGGCAAGGGCCCCGCGAAGCCCTTGTCGGCCATGGACGAGAGGTGCCCCCTCACTGAGGCCAACGAGGATGGCCACGCCCTCGTCTCGCCAGATCCGGCGAATCCAAGAAAGTATTAAATATTCGAAATTTTGATATGGGCTCTCACCACTTCCAGTCAATTTAGTTGGATGTCGCGATAACAAAATAATGATAGAAAGCGAGACATTATCCTAAAAGCATTAGATATTTTCAAAAAAAAAAATTCGATATTGACTTTCAACATTTGCGGTCAATTTTGGTTAGATGTCGCGGTGACAAACAAGCGATAGAAAGCGGGACATGGTCCTTCACGCATTGCTCATTAAACAAGGCTGCTTTTAGCACTGATGTTCATGGTCCCAACACCTCGCTAGACAGAGAGAGATCCCTCTGAAAAACGAAAAACAAATAAAAAAAATCCCAAATCATCACGCGTCGCGTTGCGTATTCATCGAATATTCCGAGGATTCCCTTCTGAATTGACCCTTTTGCCCCCGGATAAACCAAGAAATCTCTTTTTGTCCCATCGGGTCCATCGAATGCTCCGTCTCCTGCGTGGGGCCCATAGGAGACAGCCAAGGGTCGTTTGGCCCTTTGATCCGCCCAAGGGCCATCCATTTATTCAATTTCTCCGCCGTACTCTTACGTCATCGTCCTCATCCCATGGATCCGATGCCTATCTTCTCTCAACTAGAATTTTAATTCGACAGATCGACTAAGGTTTGAAGAATAAATAAATAAATAAATAAAACAATCACCCACGTTTCCTAACCCCGCTTGAAATCCAACATAAAGGCTGCAGCGGCAGCGGCAGCGGCAGCAACATCGTGACCTCATCTGACTTACGACCGTTGCATTTCATCCGCCCGCTGCAAGAGCCACCGACCGAAAGATTGACTCGAGCTCTTACGAAGAGTAGACATGGATCGGTAAGTTTCAGATTTCAAAAAATAAAAAATCGATTTGAACGAATAGATTACACTGGGCCCTGAACGGAACCCGACAGTGGCTGGCTGGGCACGAATCGATCTCTTCCGATCAGTGCTTCTCGAGTCGGAAATTACCCGTCCATGCGAATCACGTTCTTGCCGGGTCGGTTTCACGGTCCGCTTCCGTCGAGCGTGTCGGCATCGAGAGAGATGGGACTACGCTACGCGACATGGGTGGATGTGGTTGGGGGAGGTCCCACGTTGTACCAAATCCTTCCTTCATTGTCCATTATTCGAATGTAACGTAAAGATTCCGAGGGCCGACCCGGAGATATCCGTCGCATCTTCCTTCCCCCACAAGATTTTAACTTTAAAGAAACCCGGGTCCCGGGGGAATCTACCCCCGCACACAGAAAATAATTGAAACAGAAATTCCAGCAAATTTTGCGCTTGGGTCCAGGGGAAGGAAAATCTCCCCCCCTTCTTTGTGAATACTCTACCTTAGATCCTTAGCCGCCGTGAGATTATTATTAAACCAATGTTTTTCCTTATCCCCCGCATGCTAAAGCTCGTTTAATTATAGTTTTGATCATGATGCGCGACGACCTACGGCTTGGACAGGATTCGGTAATCATGGATTGCCCGTGCTGGAAGTAATAACTTTCCAGCTAATTTCGCTACGTGCGACACGGCGTTTCGATTCTAATCTTTTTTTCTTCTTCTTCTTTTTCGACGGCCAATTTGAAACTGAATGATTTAATTGCACCTGAACCGGCGCTCGAATGTTAAGCTATTCGATCGGCACCCTCGATCGGTAGCTTGCGTGAGTCGTGCATCCGAATGCGATGTCGGGCGCCATGCCCTTTTATTATTCGTGATTTGGATGAGTATAGAGATTTGCCGATTTGTTGAATCCATTGTTTGCGTTTAGCTGACCAAGAAAAAAAAATTCACAGGCAAAAGAAATCTCATGCACGTTATCCCGAAAACATGGAACCCTCGTTGCGTACATGCCATGCAAGAAAAGGTTTGATTCGCATTACGCGACCCGGCAGAATTCGATAATACAGGCAATATCCAAAGTTAGAGGTCCTCGTTTGCAAGTGAGTTTCTCGATTCACGAAGAGGCAGGGAGATTAGGCACCCACCTATGGCCAAAAGTGGGACTCGGCAAAGGACGACGACGATGTGGGAACAGGGATTGACTTTGAATCGTGCTTCTTTCCCCCCTTGCCCACGGTAAAGATGGATGAGATTTCTTTTCATGAAGGTGGAGCAGATAGGGCACGACTTTTCATATTCTAAGGGAGGAGGAAAGAAGTGATTTCCACGCGACCCACATCTTACTTTCTTACCTAATAAAGCGTCTAAACTTTTTGAAACCAGCGGAAGATCCCCGGTTCAAAATATTTGCAGGCCCTTTTGTTAAAATGTTGCCGGATTGAACAACGTCTTCCTTTTGGAAGTCGGCGGCGGTCTTATAAGATTTACGCGACAAATACGATGGACATATGCGCGCACGGCGACATTTCTGGAGCAAAAATCCGTTTCGTTTGGTTACGCAGCTTCATTTTCGCACTTTTGAAACTTTATTTATTTATTTTTTTTGCTCAAAAAGTAATTTTGAAGTCACTTGAAGAAGTAAAAAAAAAATTTGCTTCTCTTCGCGAGTAGGAAAAGTCAACTTTCGCTCGGAAGCAGAAGCAGAGAAATTGAGCTTCTACTTTCTGCTTCTGGCCCTAAGTTAGAAGTGTCGCAATGCGCATCCTGATTAAAGATGGATATAGGCATAGATATGAATATAGATACGGAAACGTCTCTAAATATGAGATGCGATCGGCAAAATATATAACTTGAACGGCAAGTTTTCACACCGGGGTCAAGATTCTTGAATGAGGCATTGATTATTGCTGGTGGGGATGGTGGACCTATCGAATGCCTTTTTTGACACTCCTCCTCGGAAGAAAAGCACGAGAGGAAGGTTCCCCTTTACCATTTTCATTGCTTTTTCTGCCGTACTGATAAACTATGCGACCGTTATAAAAAGAAACTTACTAACTAGATGATAAATGTTTAATGTTGGTCGGAAGGAAAATGAGTTTTGAATTCGAAAGAGAATGCACGGAGATTAATTTTGAAGGATAGTAAATGTTGTTATTATTATCATTATTTAGATGCGGCAAAGAAATCGAGCATTATATATTACGCGTAAACCATAAATTTAATCACGGGACCGGACTTATCCCGTGTCTTTCGGGTCCGAAGTTCATATTATTTCGTTCTTTATTTCTTCGGGGAACAATTTATTTTGGAAACTTAACATAAGTTGCCTCAAATAAAGAACTTAGGGAAGTCCCCGACTCGTTAAGCCTTTACGAGAGAACAAGATGAGCCATGCCTGAATGCCGACGACGAGAGTTAGCATTGTATCGCTTGTGCGAAAAATTTTAGTTAAATTTCTTCGTGCTTTGATGTTAATAGTAAATTCTGGTTTTCCTTTTGTTTTGTTTCAAATTGAGATTTATCTATTTTTGCGACAGGAAGTTTCTATTTGTTTTGTCCATTCAATGTTAAATCACTTGAAGTTGGAAATTCTTATTGTTCATATTATTAACCTTCCAAAAAAAAAAAAAACCTCAACACCTATAACGTCACGCTTCCTCGATTTGAACATTATTTTTTACAAAAATTTGTCTCGAAAGGAAAAATGAATTCAAAATCAATCCACAGGAGAAGACGCGGCGCTGTGAGTGGAAGAAGATGTAGACGGCGATTTGGAGTGAGCATCCCCCGCGCTGTGGCTCCCTCTTCCTTCCGAATGCGACGGCGAGTGATCCTTGGATTGGTTCCTTTGTTGCGGCGGCGCCGCGATAGCCAGTGGCGTGTAAACCCCGGCCGGAGCGGCGGGCGGCTTCGCCGTCTCCCCGGACGCGGTCGTCGCGGAGGCAGCCACCGCCGCGTACTCCCCCGGCGGGACCCATATGCCCCCCACCACCACGAACTGAGGGGCTTGAGAGTTGCCGTTGTGTTGGATGGTCGGACTCGGTCTTCTGGTGTGCAGACGATATTTCTGAAGAAAAACCCAGAAAGCAACAGACTCGATGTAAGATAACACTCGACATTAAACGTTATTACATCTAGAATCTCTTCCTTTTCTAAAACAAAACTAAAGCGGGAAAAAGAAGAAGAAGGAAGCGCCTTTAGTTCTAACAACAGAAAAGTCTGTATCAGGTTTGCTTTTGTGATGACTTGCCTATCAAGCTAAGCATAAATTCGCTTCCTTTTTCCTGCAAATTCTCGTTGAATGTTCTCGAACTGGTGTGGTGTGGCTTAGATTAGCGATAGATGAGATTTAGTTTAATACGTAAGGAAATGGCGCATATTGCCCTTCAAAATTCGAGTTAAGCAGCCACTGAGTTGCAACAATAAACTAGGAAAAAGCAAAGGCGCAGAGAGAAAAACAGAAATCGGAATATTCCATGATCAATTAATAAGGAAAGAAGGAGATGGCTAAACTTAGCCAATCTAACAAACCTGTAAATGGCTTTTGACTTCGTCATTAGTGAGGCCATCCACCTTCATCAGCTCCCTAATCTGCTTTGGAGTTGCAGCTGCAAAACAAAACAACGTTTTTTTTACCAATCAGATCCTTCCGCTGGTGCAAATGCAAGTTCTAATCGATGAGATTGAGAACCCCAGGTGGAAAAGATTAGCTAGAGATGAAACTGATCTAGTTTTTCAGCTGAATTCTGCTTTGAATTGGGTAGGTATAATGACATACCATGTGAACCGCCGAGCTGTTGAAGAGATTGCAAGAACCGCCGGTGCAGCTCCGGCGACCAGCACCGCCGTTGTTTCCTCTGAGTCTGCCCTTCCTTCTCCTCCTTCCTGCTTCCGTTGCCATTGCCCTTCGTGGTGTCCGCCGTCGAGCTCGTGGCGGCAACCGGGACTGGCGAATGTAATTCGACCAAAGCTTGGTTGTTGTTCTGATGATGTTGTTATCGGGACCGGTGGTCTTCACAGGAGACTTGTTTTCTCTGAGAAAAGGCTGAAAAGCTCCGCCATTTCTCGTCACCTCCACCACTGATACCCTTCTCGGTGTAGACTCCTGCATTCAAGCCAGAACCAAGAATCCCATGAAAACCAGAAACCAAAGAAAATCATCTCTGATTCGATTATTATTATTATTATTATTATTATATTATTTTCATTTTCATCACCAGATTAATTTTTTTTTTCTACCGAGAAAATTCTGTTCTTTTGCCTCACCTGTTGAAGAGGTGGAGCTGGGGCGGTCTGATTCCACAGCTGAGCAGATCTGAGCCAGTCAGATTTCTTTTTATCGGTGGCGTTGTCGCTCTTAGGCTTCTTGTGCGAATGTTGCTCATCATCATCTTCTTCTTCTTCTTCATCATCAGAAGCCGAGCATAATCTCTTAATAGGAATGAATTCCTCCAGAACCGGACCATCAGTCGAAGTTTGCTCCGAACACTGGGATTGGCCTCCCTGCATGTACTCCGTGGTGGTCCCAGATAACTGCTGCCGGCACGACTCGATCGCTGCAACACCCAGACGAAAAGATCCAGCCTTTTCCATCATATCCCCTTCATCTAAAAGCAAAGAAAACTCGAACTGGGCAATGGAAACTCGATCAGTACCTTGGTTCACAAGCTCCAAACAAAGAGGGAGCTCGCGTTGGAAGACCTGGATCTTGCGCTTCTCTTCCTCCAAAGCTTCCATGTGCCCTGCATTTTCCGGGACTGATGATCATCATTCATTGTCGCCTCTGTTTTCTCCTTTCTCCTTTGCACTGTTTTTGGGTGTACTCTAGGATGAGCCTGGAAGGACAAAAGAGGGTGGGAGGGTTATATGGAGTTGCTCTGAGGCAGCATAGAGATGTCCGAACAAGGGAAAGGGAAGATGGTGGGGAAAGGTGTGAGAATATGGGATCTAAATAGAATCAAGAAACGGAATATGACTCCCGGTGGCAAGAATACGGTTTTTCTTTTTTCTTTTTTTTCTTCTTCTTGGTTCCGCTCGTTCTCTTTAGAGAGAGAGAGAGAGAGAGAGAGAGAGAGAGAGAGAGATCGGATGGTGAGAGCGAAGCACCGAGGTCGGGGCGTCGCGTACAGAAAAGAATCTCTGATGGGAAGGTGGGTTTCTTAGAGGAGAGAGAGAGAGGGTTCCTTCTTCATTTCTTATTGCCACAGACCATTTATTCAATGGCGGAAAAAGGAGGAGAGAGAGACATACTTTACATCGTCATTGTGAGAGAGAGAGAGAGAGAGAGGATGAATATTCCAGTCGGGTTTGGGATTCGCTCTTCGTCGTTTCGTCTGCTGCGCTGCAGATTTTTGACGTCGCCATCATCTCCCTCTGTCTTCCTTTATCGATCTTTTGGGGATAAGATCAACAAATATAAAATGACCACCCACCCTTCTTCCTCCCTGATCTGTCCTCGACCTAAGCCACCATGGGTTATCGTTGCCGATTCGTGTTTTTGTCCCTTGTTATAATCACGATCGTCTCCTTGGCTGCACCGAAACTTTTGTCCCCCCCGAACGAACCCCCGGTTGGGAACTTTTAGAATGTGATTCATGAAATCCGGAATGATTCCGCTCACAATGCTTTGATTTATAAGGCTACGTATGATAACGTTTCTATTTTTGAAATAACTTTTAGAATAGAAATTCTTTCTCTATTTCTATTCTCGTTAATAATTTTTGGAAACAGAAATACGTTGATAACTGCATCAAGTTTCTATTCCCGAAACAAAACAAAAAAAAACAACAACGTATTTGGTAACTGTAAAAAAAAAATTATGTCTTAATTTTTTCATTTAATTCTGTTCCTAATTTTTTTTAAATATGGACGAAATCAACTATAAAAAAAAATGAAAGAGAAGAAGAATTGGAATTGAACAATGAGAACGTGAAATATGTCTTCCATAGATAGAAAAATTATAATTATGAGTCATACATAAATATTTTCAAGTAGATAAAAATATGATTACATAATTGAAATATGCAAAGCTATGGAATTCCGAGCATATCACAGTCCTTTGCCATTTTATTTGCAAGATTTTGATGGAGACTCAAATATATAACTGATGTAACAAATAATTTATATTAGTAGTGTCATTACTCATCATACATCAAGCCTGTTGGTTCATCTTTGGGCAAACATCTTTGAAAAAACGCAAATACCTTTGAGTTAAAAGGGTTTGGTGAAATGCAAATACTATTTGGTAAACTGAAATTAAAAAGTGCATTTTGATGCAACTTTGACGCAAATGCGCCTTGGTAAAAAAATACCATTTGTAAATGATTCAATTTCTCAATTAATTTTTATTATTTCAAATATTTTTTTTTTGTTTTTTGACTTTAAATTGCTTTCTTTAATTATTTTTATTTTTATTTCGATTTTAAATTATTTTATTGTAATTACCTTCTTTAATTATTAATGATTTTTTAAATTATTTATTTTTTTTTTTGAAAAAATTATTTTTTAAAATTATTTTATTTTTAATTACGTTTCAAGAAAGTGTTCCCAATTGTTTCTAAAAAATGATTCGAATGTGTTTCTAAAAAACGTTTCGAATGTGTTTCTAAAAAACATTTCAAGAACACAAAAGCAATTTTTTTTTTGTTATATTCCAAAAGTGTTTTTATTTGTTAAAAGTGTTCCCGAAACACTTTGAAAATACTTTTTTACCATACGTGTTTTTGTTTCCAAATGTTTCGAGAATACTTTGGGAACACACACACTTTTTTCTGGAGCATTACCATATGTAGCCTAAATGACCGATATGAAGATCGATTCCGGTTTCAAGGACGACTCAACCATTTTTTTAGTTAACTATTAAAATGATTTGTCCCCCCCAAAAAAAAAGCCAAAAGTTAAAAGAATAAGTATGACAATACTTTTGAAATAGAATTTCTGTTTCATATGTACTTTTGAAATAGAAATTTGTTTGATAACGTAACTTCAGAAGCAAAAATCCGTTTGGTTATGTAACTTTGTTTTCTTGCTTTTGGAACTTTTTTTTTTGCTACAAAAATACTTTTGAAACCACTTGAAATAGTAAAAAAAAAGATACTTCTTTTCGGAAGTAAAAAAAAATTAATTTTTGATTAGAAATTGATTTTTAGAGCGGAAGTATTGCCACGCGCGCCCTAACGATCTTTTTAGGGAATTTGCCCTTACGGATGGATTGCAAATTTGGACATTGCTCGCATGCAAGCTTAACCAAAAATAAACGGGAGAGCCGATCATTTCTGTAATCCACCAGTCAGAAAACTGCTTAGAAGAAAAATGAAGGCTTTTTTTCAAAGTCACTTTATTAGGATAAGTAGAGGAACGTGACTTAAAGGTTGTGGTCAATGGCTAATTGAGCACCTGAACATTTTTTTTTTTTGGGTAATTGAGGATTGAGGTTTTAAAAAACCCCAAACCAGATCTCGAGCTCGCGACTGATGGTGAAATCAGGCGTCAGAAACTTAACGCAACCCTAATTTTGGAATATTTTGTAATCGCCCAGGTACGGTTGCCGACGCCTGAATTTCACGAGTGACCGAGATTTGGTTCGTGAAACCTTTGCAACCTTAATTCATCGATGTTAAATGAAATCTTAACTTGTTAATATATAAAAGTCAGGCTAGGATAAATTTTATCCTACGCCATGTTTCGTTCCTGCCCAAGACAGGATAACTGGGATATAAGAGGGTTATAGCCTGGATCAAATTATCTCGCGAGGAGAGGTGAGATAAAGGTAGATATGATTTCTTCTATTCATGGTATAGAGATTATTTTTCTAAATAACCAACTTCTTAAATAATAAACTTAAAATTAAATTATTTTTGAATTCTAATGTTAAAAAGAAAACTCAAAATAAAAAAAAATTAATAAGTTTCTTTTATTTGTTGTAATCCTTATTTATATATTTAATTTCTTTCGACGTTATAATGTGTAGTATAGTTTGTATATATACCTGGTGTCTATATTATAACTTATTATAATAGTATATAGTTTGTTATTTAAGAAAACCTTGTTAAGAAATGATGGAAGGGAATAAAAATTAATGATAAAAAGAGATTTAGATTAGAAATAATTTTGAAAAATGAAGTAGAAGAACCTAGATTTTAATGAACACATTCAAACTTGAAAATGATCTTTTTAATTCTCGAAAAATGAAGGGCAGTGAGATTTGTTAAAAAAACTAACATTTCTATCTCCTTCTCATTTATATCTTGGTTCATTTTGAAGTTTTATTATCATTTGTAGTTTTTTGGTTCGCCATAGAACTCTATGAAACAACGAAAGTGTAAAACTTGGGTAAAATAAACCACAAGTGCCAAAACTTTCAAAACATTCACTTTAATATCAAGTTTGAAGAAAATCATGCACTTTAGTGTCAATCCGGCCAAATGAATTATGTGAATTTTTTAATTATATTATTATCTCATGTAGCAAATTTTTACAAGCAACTGTCACGGTGGACTCGTATACAAGTGCATGCCGTGGATTCGCCATCGTCGATCACTATCGTTGGTCTCCGATCCCCTCCAGAAATCAATGCTCGTGGATTCACCATCCTTGGTCGCTCGTGGAGTCAACGCTGTCGCTTGCTTGCCGTCGTTGGTCTTTGGTTGGCCATGGAGTTGCCGCCGTTGTTTTCTCACTTCAATCGTCCTCTATCATAGAGTCGCCGCTGTCACTCGCTTGCCACTGTTGCTCGCTCCGGTCAGTCATGGGTTAGGGTTTTTAATTTGGGGTTGTAATTTGAGGATTTAGGGTTTGTAATTTGGGATTCAATTTGGGGATTTATGATTTATGTTGGGTGAATTTAGTTTCAACGACGTCGTTTGCTCTTTAAATTGCTAAGTCAGTCTCCGGTGAGCCACGTTATCCTCCATGTAGACTTTCCGGTGAGCCACGTATGCTTCAGATAAAACTGGCACTGAAATGAACGATTTTTAAAAAGCTTGCCACTAAAGTGAACGTTTTGAACCTTACAAAAAAAATGAACGTTTTGAAAGTTCTGCACTAAAGTGCATGCGTATACAAATTGTGGCACTTGCGGTGTACTTTACTCTTAAAATTTCTTATCCTTCTTAACTTTCAAAAGTCTATGAAAGTAGAAAATGAGTCAAAACTATTCTCTCCTCCGTAACTTTGTGATTCTTGTTGAAGTTCAAGGAAAGTAGCGAGATAGGCAAAATTTTTCATAGTTACAAAAGTGAATAATTTATTTTCTCTCTTTTACTAGATTTGACAGTGAATTATGGAAAATCTGGAATAGTCTCCATTTGTGCATTTTCACATTCATTTACATCGATATGTTGCAAATATCAAAGAATGAACAAGATAGGATGTGAACATATCCAACTTTATTATCACGACTCACCAAACAGTGGATAGGATATGGCAAAATCTATGAATTTTATATCCCATTATCCAAACCTACCATGGCCAAAATTGGATGACCAAACCAGCCTTTATACATTTATTGCACACTCGATCTATATAATGTTTGCAATGTCTTTACCAAGTTTTGTGGCCGAGTTAAACATGCTAATAAAGATGTCCACCACAAATCAATGGTCACGGATTCGATTCTTTCCCCGGGGAACCTAGTTCATGTGAATCACCCCAAGCAGATTCATGGGATAAGATCATACGCATCTATAGTGTCTTGAAATGCTATTGCAATCCTGATTTTTGTTCTTCCTTTGTTATTGATTAATCATGAATAATTCCTCTGTCTCGTGATTTTTATTCATAGGTAAGATTCAGAGACTAAATTCACAGGATCCTAAATTCGTGGAATCAAGCCAAATACATCAGGACCGTATTTATGGGCATGGACACTCATTCCACGATAAGTAAGGGCGTGAGATTAAGCTTGCAATCAATCAAACCAAGAAAATAAGACGAAAATTGACACCTATGTCGCGTCAAAAATGGAAAAAAAAATTATGGAAGGATTTTCCGTACGTCAGGCTATCCAACGAAAGAGAGTAAAAAAAAATAAAAATTAAAAGAGACAAGAGACCAATCTAGAATAACAATGGGACGCATGAACCGGTCGTATTATGTTGCTTTCCTCTCGTATCTTTTGGGTATATGCTTGATCCCATCCCTCCCGATTCCATCACGTATGCTGCCTTCCACACTTAGCCAGCTAGCCATTCGTGGCACGCATCGACGGCAATTGGATCTTCTCCCACCAAGACGGAAGGATCATCCGTCGAACTATTCTATTTGGGTCCATCGTCTTTTGGCAATTGAACCAAGCTTCGAGAGGGGTCATGAAAATCTCTCTCTTTTCCGCTCGTTGCTGCGAAAAAGTTGCGACATGCTTTAAGATACTCGTGTATATGTATAAATGAATAGCAAATGCATCGAAACATATATATTGACATTGCCAAAATGAATTTAAACGTATCGTGCGAACTTGAGTGAGTCGATAACTTGTCAATTAAACGTGTTTAAGCGTGTCACAAATTAGTTGAGGAACTTCTGTACACTTGCTTGAACTACATAGAGAGCTACAATGAACTTCTGCTAATACCCCAAAACAAAATGAGGGACGAATATTGTTTTTCCTCAACACCGGGTCAGAATTTCAGCTCCAGTCCTAGTGATCAAAATGGTGTGTTCGAACTGTGCGGCAGGGCTGCCGTCTGCCGTGAGAGTTGTCCAATTGTCCGGCCACGTTCTGCACTCTATACTTCCCAATGAAAGGATCGGTTCTGTGCATGAATATTTTACAGTTATGTCAGCGGCCACTACGAGATAATATTTTAGCTACTTCGAGGGACATGCAAATCAAAGGTTCTCAAGAGTTCTCAGGAAATATAGCACTGAACTCACCGATTGTGAAGGTCTGTCCCTCGACCATGGTTCCAGGCTCTTCGTTCCCTGCCCGATCAAACATGACACGTTGAGGAAAGCGACCGAGTTTGCGTTTCAGATTTTGTATCCTACGATACAATCTCTCGATTCTGGTAGAACATAATTTGTATAAAGTGTTCATCCACGGCGTGTCAAGCTCGTTCTACTTTCACCAGTCTATGGTTTTAATTCAATAATGAGGCGAGTAAATAAGGAAATTAGGAAGAAAACTTACGATGATGGTAAATGATTGGCTGAGAATGAAATACGGTTCCTACTCCATGCCAACAAACCGCTCAACTACTCCATACCCATATTTCTCGGCATGGTCACGGAGTCATAAAGACACATGAAAAAAAATTCGAATGAAAAAAAAAACAGAAGAACTGTTCCCTGAAAAGAAATAACGAGGCTAAGCAGTTCATGCTTACCCAAGCATACCAAATCTGAGATATCCATTATACAATGGCACAGATGTAAACAGCGGCAGAATAACCCACAAGAGAGTCTCTGAGATTGTACTCTACCAGCTAAAAACTGCTCGGGGACAAATGTTCATCCCATTCAAATCGAACTGACAATTCTTTGATTCTTCCGAAATTGTAAATGCACAGTCTAAAGAAACTCTGATGCAGTTAAGATGATAACCATATCAAATAAAGGTGGAAGTTAATTAGTTATAATGTGATATTCAAAGAGACGGGCAGTTTGAGATCATTCATTGTTTTGCGCAGTTTGGTTCTGCTCACACATAGTCTACACCTTTCTAGCCTTATCCCATTTTCCAAATGAAACTGTTGACAAAGAAAAAAGTACAGTCTACTTTCAAATTTATCTCGATCAAGTCGTTTCGACTGTCAAAAGTTTACGTTTCCGTGACATTAAGCAACTCCTGGCGTAGTATTGTTTGTGAACTGATTGTGGAGAACAGCAAGGTTCTACTAGATTTAGACTAAATGAGATGCATATGGTTCCAGACTAGAATAATCAAACTACTCGTAGTTCCATGCCAATAAGATCTGACTTCAGAGAGCAAATCAGTCCAGCATCCAGTATAGAGAATACACTGATGTCATACTTAAGTATTAAATTGAACTAACCAGTATTTTTTTAATACAGCAAACCTAAGGAAATTTCCTGACGTCATCCAGAAATTTTTTGCTGCAAGACTGCAATTAGGCAGAAACTGTAATATAGCTAACTGGTCATTTGTACCATAAACTTGTGACCCGAAAGACATGCAAATTTCATGCCACTATACTTGCAACTGAGAAAATGAATTTCTCTAATGTTCAAATTACATCTTCTAAAGCCAATCCTCAATACAAAATCAAGCAACCGAAGTGAGTCCACATGGACAAAACTTACAGAGTAACTCCTGACCAACATTTGTAAAGAAGCTGAAACAAAACCTATTCTCTTTCCAATTTCTTAAAACTTGCACCATCTTTGCAAAACTGCTATGCCTCTTCCATGCACTCTTCAGTAACCTACCATGACAAGCACAGTGTGAACTCCATAGGAGATAGACAGGAAGGAGTAGTGTGATACCAGACCAAAAAGTAAGCAAATTCTCACCTGCACGAGGTTTTTAAGTGCGTCACTGACATTCCCACAGAGGAATGTCTTGGATGTGTCTCCATGATAACCCTAACAGATATAGGAGTGGAAGTTGTCAGGGATGTGACTCGGTAGAGTACCTGGTAGTTTGTTTAGAGATTTGTACTAACACGTGTAGATTTTTCAGTGTACCGGTTAGTAGGCAGTTGAGTTAACAGGTAAGTTAGTGCAGTTTACCCATTTAGTACGTATCAAGTTAAAGTGTTTATCGTAGTAAGTTGTCACGTTAGTTAGTAAGTTTTGTAGTAGTTAAAGTTTACGTTACGACAGTCGAAGATAGTACGTTAGTACTCCCAAAAGGCATGTTAGTTAGTTGCAGTTATATGTATTAGATGGTTTGTAGGTTACATTTTAGGGTTAGTATACTCTCTCAGTTGTAGTAGTATCTTGTAGTCTTATCAATTTTGTATTGTTAAGGACTGATCAAGGTCGGTTAGTTCCAATCAGTAGTTAGTGAACAAGTAACGAGAGAGCCAGAAGTAGTTAGTCTAGAACGTAGTTGTTTTGTTGTAGTAGAATCCGATATGTTTGGTCTTTACAAGTAAGTGTCGAACAATTTGTTTCAACGAAAAGTTATACATTGACTTGTTTGTAGGTTATTTTGTTATTTGAAAGTACCTTATATTAAGTTAAAGAGTGTTAGTTAGTTTTGTTTGGAGTTATAACTTCTGTTGTGATAGTAGTCGATTTGATAGTGTCGGGACTTGGTAGTCAAGTCATGACGTGTAGTTGACGTGACAAGTCCAGTTGAATGTAGTAAGGTTAAAGTTGTAAGTTGAGTATTTTTTTTTTGGTAGTATTTTTTTTTACCACCATTTTGGTTAGTTATCTAGTTTTGTGAGTTCTGTTTAGTTAGTTACCAAACTTAAAACTCAGTCATAGGGTGGGTCTTCTTCTGATGAAAATTCTCTCTATATCTGTTAGGGTTATCATGGAGGACACATCAAAGACATTCCTCTGTGGAATGTCAGTGACGCACTTAAAAACCTCGTGCAGGTGAAAATTTGCTACTTTTGGTCTGGTATCACTACTCCTTCCTGTCTATCTCCTATGGAGTTCACACTGTGCTTGTCATGGTAGGTTACTGAAGAGTGCATGGAAGAGGCATAGCAGTTTGCAAAGATGGTGCAAGTTTAAGAAAATTGGAAAGAGAATAAGGTTTGTTTCAGCTTCTTACAAATGTTGTCAGGAGTTACTCTGTAAGTTTTGTCCATGTCGACTCACTTCGGGTGCTTGATTTTTGTATTGAGGATTGGCTTAGAAGATGTAATTTGAACATTAGAGAAATTCATTTTCTCAGTTGCAAGTATAGTGGCATGAAATTTGCATGTCTTTCGGGTCACAAGTTTATGGTACAAACGACCAGTTAGCTATATTACAGTTTCTGCCTAATTGAAGTCTTGCAGCAAAAAATTTCTGGATGACGGCAGGAAAGTTCCTTAGGTTTTGCTGTATTAAAAAAATGCTGGTTAGTTCAATTTAATACTTAAGTATAACAATCATGTGTATTCTCTATACTGGATGCTGGACTGATTTGCTCTCTGAAGTTCAGATCTTATTGGCATGGAACTACGAGTAGTTTGATTATTCTAGTCTGGAACCATATGCATCTCATTTAGTCTAAATCTAGTAGAACCTTGCTGTTCTCCACAATCAAGTTCCACAAACAATACTACGCCAGGAGTTGCTTAAATGTCACGGAAAACGTAAACTTTTGACAGGTCAAAACGACTTGATCGAGATAAATTTGAAAGTAGACTGTACTTTTTCTTTGTCACAGTTTCATTTTGGAAAAATGGGATAAGGCTAGAAAGGTGTAGACTATGTGTGAGCAAGAACACTGCGCAAAACAATGAAATGATCTCAAACTGCCCTTGTCTTTGAATATCACATTATAAACTAATTAACTTCCACTTTATTTGATATGGTTTCATGTATTAATTGCATCAGAGTTTCTTTAGACTGCATTTACAATTTCGGAAGAATCAAAGGAAGTGTCAGTTCGATTTGAATGGGATAGAACATTTCCCCGAGCAGTTTTAGCTGGTAGAGTACAATCTCAGAGACTCTCTGTGGGTTATTCTGCCGCTGTTTACATCTGTGCCATTGTATAATGGATATCTCAGATTTGGTATGCTTGGGTAAGCATGAACTGCTTAGCCTCGTTATTTCTTTTCAGGAACAGTTCTTCTGAATTTTTTTTCATGTGTCTTTATGCCTCCAGTGACCATGCCGAGAAATATGGTTATGGAGTAGTTGAGCGGTTTGTTGGGCATGGAGTAGGAACCGTATTTCATTCTCAGCCAATCATTACCATCATCGTAAGTTCTTCCCTAATTTCCTTATTTACTCGCCTCATTATTGAATTAGGAAACCATAGACTGGTGAAAGTAGAACGAGCTTGACACGCCGTGGGATGAACACTTTATACAAAATTATGTCTACCAGAATCGAGAGATTGTATCGTAGGATACAAAATCTGAAACGCAACTCGGTCGCTTTCCTCAACGTGTCATGTTTGATCGGGCAGGGAACGAAGAGCCTGGAACCATGGTCGAGGGACAGACCTTCACAATCGGTGAGTTCAGTGCTATATTTCCTGAGAAACTCTTGAGAACCTTTGATTTGCATGTCCCTCGAAGTAGCTAAAATATTATCTCGTAGTGGCCGCTGACAATAACTGTAAAATATTCATGCACAGAACCGATCCTTTCATTGGGAAGTATAGAGTGCAGAACGTGGCCGGACAATTGGACAACTCTCACGGCAGACGGCAGCCCTGCCGCACAGTTCGAACACACCATTTTGATCACTAGGACTGGAGCTGAAATTCTGACCCGGTGTTGAGGAAAAACAATATTCGTCCCTCATTTTTGTTTTGGGGTATTAGCAGAAGTTCATTGTAGCTCTCTATGTAGTTCAAGCAAGTGTACAGAAAGTTCCTCAACTAATTTGTGACACGCTTAAACACGTTTAATTGACAAGTTATCGACTCACTCAAGTTCGCACGATACGTTTAAATTCATTTTGGCAATGTCAATATATATGTTTCGATGCATTTGCTATTCATTTATACATACACGCGAGTATCTTAAAGCATGTCGCAAACTTTTTCGCAGCAAACGAGCGGAAAGAGAGAGATTTTCATGACCCCTCTCGAAGCTTGGTTCAATTGCCAAAGACGATGGACCCAAATAGAATAGTTCGACGGATGATCCTTCCGTCTTGGTGGGAGAAGATCCAATTGCCGTCGATGCGTGCCACGAATGCTAGCTGGCTAAGTGTGGAAGGCAGCATACGTGATGGAATCGAGAGGGGATGGGATCAAGCATATACCCAAAAGATACGAGAGGAAAGCAACATAATACGACCGGTTCATGCGTACCATTGTTATTCTAGATTGGTCTCTTGTCTCTTTTAATTTTTATTTTTTTTTATACTCTCTTTCGTTGGATAGCCTGACGTACGGAAAATCCTTCCACAATTTTTTTTTCATTTTTGACGCGACATAGGTGTCAATTTTCGTCTTATTTTCTTGTTTGATTGATTGCAAGCTTAATCTCACGCCCTTACTTATCGTGGAATGAGTGTCCATGCCCATAAATACGGTCCATGATGTATTTGGCTTGATTCCACGAATTTAGGATCCTGTGAATTTAGTCTCTGAATCTTACCTATGAATAAAAATCACGAGACAGAGGAATTATTCAATGATTAATCAATAACAAAGGAAGAACAAAAATCAGGATTGCAATAGCATTTCAAGACACTATAGATGCGTATGATCTTATCCCATGAATCTGCTTGGGGTGATTCACATGAACTAGGTTCCCCGGGGAAAGAATCGAATCCGTGACCATTGATTTGTGGGTGGACATCTTTATTAGCATGTTTAACTCGGCCATAAACTTGGTAAAGACATTGCAAACATTATATAGATCGAGTGTGCAATAAATGTATAAAGGCTGGTTTGGTCGTCCAGATTTTAGCCATGGTAGGTTTGGATATAATGGGATATAAAATTCATAGATTTTGCCATATCCTATCCACTGTTTGGTGAGTCGTGATAATAAAGTTGGATATGTTCACATCCTATCTTGTTCATTCTTTGATATTTGCAACATATCGATGTAAATGAATGTGAAAATGCACAAATGGAGACTATTCCAGATTTTCCATAATTCACTGTCAAATCTAGTAAAAGAGAGAAAATAAAATTATTCACTTTTGTAACTATGAAAAATTTTGCCTATCTCGCTACTTTCGTTGAACTTCAACAAGAATCACAAAGTTACGGAGGAGAGAAATAGTTTTGACTCATTTTCTACTTTCATAGACTTTTGAAAGTTAAGAAGGATAAGAAATTTTAAGAGTAAAGTACACCGCAAGTGCCACAATTTGTATACGCATGCACTTTAGTGCCAGAACTTTCAAAACGTTCATTTTTTTTGTAAGGTTCAAAACGTTCACTTTAGTGGCCAGCTTTTTAAAAATCGTTCATTTCAGTGCCAAGTTTTATCTGAAGCATACGTGGCTCACCGGAAAGTCTACATGGAGGATAACGTGGCTCACCGGAGACTGACTTAGCAATTTAAAGAGCAAACGACGTCGTTGTTGAAACTAAATTCACCCAACATAAATCATAAATCCCCAAATTGAATCCCAAATTACAAACCCTAAATCCTCAAATTACAACCCCAAATTAAAACCCTAACCCATGACTGACCGGAGCGAGCAACAGTGGCAAGCGAGTGACAGCGGCGACTCTATGATAGAGGACGATTGAAGTGAGAAAACAACGGCGGCAACTCCATGGCCAACCAAAGACCAACGACGGCAAGCAAGCGACAGCGTTGACTCCACGAGCGACCAACGATGGTGAATCCACGAGCAATTGATTTCTGGAGGGGATCGGAGACCAACGATAGTGATCGACGATGGCGAATCCACGGCATGCACTTTTATACGGAGTCCACCGTGACAGTTGCTTGTAAAAATTTGCTACATGAGATAATAATATAAATTAAAAAATTCACGTAATTCATTTGGCCGGATTGACACTAAAGTGCATGATTTTCTTTAAACTTGATACTAAAGTGAATGTTTTGAAAGTTTTGGCACTTGTGGTTTATTTTACCCAAGTTTTAACGCTTTCGTTGTTTTCATAGAGTTCTATGGCGAACCAAAAAACTACAAATGAGTAATAAAACTTCAAAATGAACCAAAGATATAAATGAGAAGGAGATAGAAATGTTAGTTTTTTTAACAAATCTCACTGCCCTTCATTTTTCGAGAATTAAAAAGATCATTTTCAAGTTTGAATGTGTTCATTTAAATCTAGGTTCTTCTACTTCATTTTTCAAAATTATTTCTAATCTAAATCTCTTTTTATCATTAATTTTTATTCCCTTCCATCATTTCTTAACAAGTTTTCTTAAATAACAAACTATATACTATTATAATAAGTTATAATATAGACACCAGGTATATATACAAACTATACTACACATTATAACGTCGAAAGAAATTAAATATATAAATAAGGATTACAACAAATAAAAAGAAACTTATTAATTTTTTTTTATTTTGAGTTTTCTTTTTAACATTAGAATTCAAAAATAATTTATTTTAAGTTTATTATTTAAGAAGTTGGTTATTTAGAAAAATAATCTCTATACCATGAATAGAAGAAATCATATCTACCTTTATCTCACCTCTCCTCGCGAGATAATTTGATCCAGGCTATAACCCTCTTATATCCCAGTTATCCTGTCTTGGGCAGGAACGAAGCATGGCGTAGGATAAAATTTATCCTAGCCTGACTTTTATATATTAACAAGTTAAGATTTCATTTTAACATCGATGAATTAAGGTTGCAAAAGGTTTCACGAACCAAATCTCGGTCACTCGTGAAATTCAGGCGTCGGCAACCGTACCTGGGCGATTACCAAAATATTCCAAAATTAGGGTTGCGTTAAGTTTCTGACGCCTGAATTTCACCATCATCGGCGAGCTCGAGATCTGGTTTGGGGTTTTTTAAAACCTCAATCCTCAATTACCCAAAAAAAAAAAATGTTCAGGTGCTCAATTAGCCATTGACCACAACCTTTAAGTCACGTTCCTCTACTTATCCTAATAAAGTGACTTTGAAAAAAAGCCTTCATTTTTCTTCTAAGCAGTTTTCTGACTGGTGGATTACAGAAATGATCGGCTCTCCCGTTTATTTTTGGTTAAGCTTGCATGCGAGCAATGTCCAAATTTGCAATCCATCCGTAAGGCCAAATTCCCTAAAAAGATCGTTAGGGCGCGCGTGGCAATACTTCCGCTCTAAAAATCAATTTCTAATCAAAAATTAATTTTTTTTTACTTCCGAAAAGAAGTATCTTTTTTTTTTACTATTTCAAGTGGTTTCAAAAGTATTTTTGTAGCAAAAAAAAAAAGTTCCAAAAGCAAGAAACAAAGTTACATAACCAAACGGATTTTGCTTCTGAAGTTACGTTATCAAACAAATTTCTATTTCAAAAGTACATATGAAACAGAAATTCTATTTCAAAAGTATTGTCATACTTATTCTTTTAACTTTTGGCTTTTTTTTTGGGGGGGACAAATCATTTTAATAGTTAACTAAAAAAATGGTTGAGTCGTCCTTGAAACCGGAATCGATCTTCATATCGGTCATTTAGGCTACATATGGTAATGCTCCAGAAAAAAGTGTGTGTGTTCCCAAAGTATTCTCGAAACATTTTGGAAACAAAAACACGTATGGTAAAAAAGTATTTTCAAAGTGTTTCGGGAACACTTTTAACAAATAAAAACACTTTTGGAATATAAACAAAAAAAAATTGCTTTTGTGTTCTTGAAATGTTTTTAGAAACACATCGAAACGTTTTTAGAAACACATTCGAATCATTTTTTAGAAACAATTGGGAACACTTTCTTGAACGTAATTAAAAATAAAATAATTTTAAAAAATAATTTTTTCAAAAATAAAAATAATTAAAAAAATCATTAATAATTAAAGAAGGTAATTACAATAAAATAATTTAAAATCGAAATAAAAAATAAAAAATAATTAAAGAAAGCAATTTAAAGTCAAAAAAACAAAAAAAAAATATTTGAAATAATAAAAATTAATTGAGAAATTGAATCATTTACAAATGGTATTTTTTACCAAGCGGCATTTGCGTCAAAGTTGCATCAAAATGCACTTTTTAATTTCAGTTTACCAAATAGTATTTGCATTTCACCAAACCCTTTAACTCAAAGGTATTTGCGTTTTTTCAAAGATGTTTGCCCAAAGATGAACCAAACAGGCTTGATGTATGATGAGTAATGACACTACTAATAAATAAATTATTTGTTACATCAGTTATATATTTGAGTCTCCATCAAAATCTTGCAAATAAAATGGCAAAGGACTGTGATATGCTCGGAATTCCATAGCTTTGCATATTTCAATTATGTAATCATATTTTTATCTACTTGAAAATATTTATGTATGACTCATAATTATAATTTTTCTATCTATGGAAGACATATTTCACGTTCTCATGTTCAATTCCAATTCTTCTTCTCTTTCATTTTTTTTATAGTTGATTTCGTCCATATTTAAAAAAAATTAGGAACAGAATTAAATGAAAAAATTAGGACATAATTTTTTTTTACAGTTACCAAATACGTTGTTGTTTTTTTTTTTGTTTCGGGAATAGAAACTTGATGCAGTTATCAAACGTATTTCTGTTTCCAAAAATTATTATCGAGAATAGAAATAGAGAAAGATATTTCTATTCTAAAAGTTATTTCAAAAATAGAAACGTTATCATACGTAGCCTTATAAATCAAAGCATTGTGAGCGGAATCATTCCGGATTTCATGAATCACATTCTAAAAGTTCCCAACCGGGGGTTCGTTCGGGGGGGACAAAAGTTTCGGTGCAGCCAAGGAGACGATCGTGATTATAACAAAGGGACAAAAACACGAATCGGCAACGATAACCCATGGTGGCTTTAGGTCGAGGACAGAGCAGGGAGGAAGAAGGGTGGGTGGTCATTTTATATTTGTTGATCTTATCCCCAAAGATAGATAAAGGAGACAGAGGGAGATGATGGCGACGTCAAAAATCTGCAGCGCAGCAGACGAAACGACGAAGAGCGAATCCCAAACCCCGACTGGAATATTCATCCTCTCTCTCTCTCTCTCTCTCACAATGACGATGGTAAAGTATGTCTCTCTCTCCTCCTTTTTCCGCCATTGAATAAATGGTCTGTGGCAATAAGAAATGAAGAAGGAACCCTCTCTCTCTCTCCTCTAAGAAACCCACCTTCCCATCAGAGATTCTTTTCTGTACGCGACGCCCCGACCTCGGTGCTTCGCTCTCCACCATCCGACTTCTCTCTCTCTCTCTCTCTCTCTCTCTCTCTCTCTAAAGAGAACGAGCGGAACCAAGAAGAAGAAAAAAAAGAAAAAAGAAAAACCGTATTCTTGCCACCGGGAGTCATATTCCGTTTCTTGATTCTATTTAGATCCCATATTCTCACACCTTCCCCACCATCTTCCTTTCCCCTTGTTCGGACATCTCTATGCTGCCTCAGAGCAACTCCATATAACCCTCCCACCCTCTTTTGTCCTTCCAGGCTCATCCTAGAGACACCCAAAAACAGTGCAAAGGAGAAAGGAGAAAACAGAGGCGACAATGAATGATGATCATCAGTCCCGGAAAATGCAGGGCACATGGAAGCTTTGGAGGAAGAGAAGCGCAAGATCCAGGTCTTCCAACGCGAGCTCCCTCTTTGTTTGGAGCTTGTGAACCAAGGTACTGATCGAGTTCCATTGCCCAGTTCGAGTTTTCTTTGCTTTTAGATGAAGGGATATGATGGAAAAGGCTGGATCTTTTCGTCTGGGTGTTGCAGCGATCGAGTCGTGCCGGCAGCAGTTATCTGGGACCACCACGGAGTACATGCAGGGAGGCCAATCCCAGTGTTCGGAGCAAACTTCGACTGATGGTCCGGTTCTGGAGGAATTCATTCCTATTAAGAGATTATGCTCGGCTTCTGATGATGAAGAAGAAGAAGAAGATGATGATGAGCAACATTCGCACAAGAAGCCTAAGAGCGACAACGCCACCGATAAAAAGAAATCTGACTGGCTCAGATCTGCTCAGCTGTGGAATCAGACCGCCCCAGCTCCACCTCTTCAACAGGTGAGGCAAAAGAACAGAATTTTCTCGGTAGAAAAAAAAAATTAATCTGGTGATGAAAATGAAAAATAATAATATAATAATAATAATAATAATAATTCGAATCAGAGATGATTTTCTTTGGTTTCTGGTTTTCATGGGATTCTTGGTTCTGGCTTGAATGCAGGAGTCTACACCGAGAAGGGTATCAGTGGTGGAGGTGACGAGAAATGGCGGAGCTTTTCAGCCTTTTCTCAGAGAAAACAAGTCTCCTGTGAAGACCACCGGTCCCGATAACAACAATCATCATCAGAACAACAACCAAGCTTTGTCGAATTACATTCGCCAGTCCCGGTTGCCGCCACGAGCTCGACGGCGGACACCACGAAGGGCAATGGCAACGGAAGCAGGAAGGAGGAGAAGGAAGGGCAGACTCAGAGGAAACAACGGCGGTGCTGGGTCGCCGGAGCTGCACCGGCGGTTCTTGCAATCTCTTCAACAGCTCGGCGGTTCACATGGTATGTCATTATACCTACCCAATTCAAAGCAGAATTCAGCTGAAAAACTAGATCAGTTTCATCTCTAGCTAATCTTTTCCACCTGGGGTTCTCAATCTCATCGATTAGAACTTGCATTTGCACCAGCGGAAGGATCTGATTGGTAAAAAAAACGTTGTTTTGTTTTGCAGCTGCAACTCCAAAGCAGATTAGGGAGCTGATGAAGGTGGATGGCCTCACTAATGACGAAGTCAAAAGCCATTTACAGGTTTGTTAGATTGGCTAAGTTTAGCACATCTCCTTCTTTCCTTATTAATTGATCATGGAATATTCCGATTTCTGTTTTTCTCTCTGCGCCTTTGCTTTTTCCTAGTTTATTGTTGCAACTCAGTGGCTGCTTAACTCGAATTTTGAAGGGCAATATGCGCCATTTCCTTACGTATTAAACTAAATCTCATCTATCGCTAATCTAAGCCACACCACACCAGTTCGAGAACATTCAACGAGAATTTGCAGGAAAAAGGAAGCGAATTTATGCTTAGCTTGATAGGCAAGTCATCACAAAAGCAAACTGATACAGACTTTTCTGTTGTTAGAACTAAAGGCGCTTCCTTCTTCTTCTTTTTCCCGCTTTAGTTTTGTTTTAGAAAAGGAAGAGATTCTAGATGTAATAACGTTTAATGTCGAGTGTTATCTTACATCGAGTCTGTTGCTTTCTGGGTTTTTCTTCAGAAATATCGTCTGCCACCAGAAGACCGAGTCCGACCATCCAACACAACGGCAACTCTCAAGCCCCTCAGTTCGTGGTGGTGGGGGGCATATGGGTCCCGCCGGGGGAGTACGCGGCGGTGGCTGCCTCCGCGACGACCGCGTCCGGGGAGACGGCGAAGCCGCCCGCCGCTCCGGCCGGGGTTTACACGCCACTGGCTATCGCGGCGCCGCCGCAACAAAGGAACCAATCCAAGGATCACTCGCCGTCGCATTCGGAAGGAAGAGGGAGCCACAGCGCGGGGGATGCTCACTCCAAATCGCCGTCTACATCTTCTTCCACTCACAGCGCCGCGTCTTCTCCTGTGGATTGATTTTGAATTCATTTTCCTTTCGAGACAAATTTTTGTAAAAAATAATGTTCAAATCGAGGAAGCGTGACGTTATAGGTGTTGAGGTTTTTTTTTTTTTGGAAGGTTAATAATATGAACAATAAGAATTTCCAACTTCAAGTGATTTAACATTGAATGGACAAAACAAATAGAAACTTCCCGTCGCAAAAATAGATAAATCTCAATTTGAAACAAAACAAAAGGAAAACCAGAATTTACTATTAACATCAAAGCACGAAGAAATTTAACTAAAATTTTCGCACAAGCGATACAATGCTAACTCTCGTCGTCGGCATTCAGGCATGGCTTATCTTGTTCTCTCGTAAAGGCTTAACGAGTCGGGGACTTCCCTAAGTTCTTTATTTGAGGCAACTTATGTTAAGTTTCCAAAATAAATTATTCCCCGAAGAAATAAAGAACGAAAAATATATGAACTTCGGACCCGAAAGACACGGGATAAGTCCCGTCCCGTGATTAAATTTATGGTTTACGCGTAATATATAAGCTCGATTTCTTTGCCGCATCTAAATAATGATAATAATAACAACATTTACTATCCTTCAAATTAATCTCCGTGTATTCTCTTTCGAATTCAAAACTCATTTTCCTTCCGACCAACATTAAACATTTATCATCTAGTTAGTAAGTTTCTTTTTATAACGGTCGCATAGTTTATAGTACAGCAGAAAAAGCAATGAAAATGGTAAAGGGGAACCTTCCTCTCATGCTTTTCTTCCGAGGAGGAGTGTCAAAAAAGGCATTCGATAGGTCCACCATCCCCACCTGCAATAATCAATGCCTTCTTCAAGAATCTTGACCCCGGTGTGGAAAACTTGCCGTTAAGTTAATTATTTTGCCGATCGCATCCATATTTAGAGACGTTTCTGTATCTAATATTCATATCTATGCCTATATCCCATCTTTAATCAGGATGCGCATTGCGACACACTT
>JAGVVM010000229.1:0-12329 GCA_019149425.1 Psidium friedrichsthalianum
CATTCATTTAGAAATTCCGACAAATGGGTCGAATTTTCAGACTGTCACAGTTCTTCCCCTCTTATAGAAATTTCGTCCCCGAAATTTACAATACAGAAGTTCCACCTCTCAAAACTAATTATACTGGTCTACTCAAACAAATATGGGTATTTCTTCTTCATCTCGTCCTCACTTTCCAAGTGGCTCCTTCGGTTCCATGGTGTTCCCAGATGACTTTGACCAGTGGAATCGTCTTGTTCTTGAGCACTTGCTCCTTACGATCTTCAATCCTTACTGGCCTTTCCACGTAGGAGATGCGGTCATCCATTTCAATGACTTCATGATCGAGTATATGGCCAGGATCTGGCTCATACTTCCTCAGCATCGATACATGAAACACGTTGTGAATCTGCGACAAATTCGGCGGTAGTGCCAGACGATAAGCCAATGTCCCGATCTTCTCCAGAATCTCGAATGGCCCAACAAATCTTGGACTTAGTTTTCCCTTCTTGCCAAACCGAGATAATCCTCGCATCGGCGACACCTTTAGAAAGACATGATCTCCAACTTGAAATTCCAATGGCTTACGTCTCTTGTCTGCATAGCTCTTCTGCCTACTCTGGGCGGTCCTCAGTCTATCTCTGATCACTTTGACTGCCTCCACTGACTGTTGAACCAACTCTGGGCCCGTTATTCTTTTCTCGCCGACTTCGTCCCAACAGATTGGCGTCCTGCAGGCCCTTCCATACAATGCTTCAAACGGTGCCATCCTGATACTCTGCTGGTAGCTGTTGTTGTAGGCGAATTCCATAAGGTGCAACTGCTCTTCCCAGCCACCTTTGAAGTCTATAACACACGCTCTCAGCATATCCTCCAAAGTCTGTATGGTTCTTTCTGACTGCCCATCAGTCTGAGGGTGGTAGGCTGTACTGAATCTTAACTCTGTCCCTAGAGCACCCTGCAGACTCTTCCAGAATGTGGCGGTGAAGCGGGGATCCCTATCCGACACAATGCTCACTGGCACTCCATGCAGTCTTACAATCTGTCTCACGTACAGTTCAGCCAGCTTCTCCAATGTGGAATCCTTTCGCACCGCGATAAAATGCGCTGATTTGGTCAATCTGTCCACTATCACCCAGATTGAGTCATTTCCTCTCTGACTTCTCGGCAGTCCTGTCACGAAATCCATGGTGATGTGCTCCCACTTCCATTCTGGGATCTCCAATGGTTGTAACAGTCCTCCAGGCTTGCAATGCTGTGCCTTTACTTGTTGACATGTCAGGCACTTGGCTACATGCTTAGCCATATCCACCTTCATTCCATTCCACCAGTAGTGCTGACGTAGATTCTGGTACATTTTTGTACTTCCAGTGTGGATACTATAATTGCTCCTGTGAGCCTCTGACAGAATTCTTTCTTTCAACTCCTCGTCGTGTGGTACACACAGGCGTCCCCTAAACTTCAACGTCCCGTCTTCAGTCACCTTGAACTCGTCTTTCCTCTCCTCTGTATTCATCATTACGACCTTCTGGATGTCAGGATCCATCGACTGCAACTCCTTAATCCTCAATTGAATCTCAGGCTCGATCTGTAAGGTAGCCATCAAGCTTGAGAGGGTTCCTACCTCGATCTTAAACTCTGAATCTCTGATCTCCTCCAGCAACGTCCATTCTTTAACCATCATATGCGCGATGCTCGATTTTCTGCTCAGAGCATCCGCCACCTTATTCGCCCTTCCTGGATGGTATAGGATATCACAGTCGTAATCTTTTAACAACTCCATCCATCGACGTTGTCTCATGTTAAGCTCCTTCTGCGAAAACAAATACTTCAGGCTCTGGTGATCTGTGTATATCTGGAACTTTTCTCCCACCAGATAATGTCTCCAAATCTTCAATGCGAACACTATGGCTGCCAGTTCCAAGTCATGCGTCGGATAATTCATCTCATGCGGCCTCAGCTGTCGAGATGCATAAGCCACCACTCTTCCATACTGCATCAAGAAACATCCTAGACCTCTCAGTGACGCATCACTGTAAATTTCAAATCCTCCAGGTCCAGATGGGATGGTCAATACTGGTGCAGACGTCAGTCGATCCTTTAGCTCCTGAAAACTTTCCTCACACTTTGCATTCCATTCAAACCTCGACTCCTTCTTTAACAGTCTTGTCATCGGAGCGGCTATCGCGGAGAACCTTTCCACGAAACGTCGGTAATAGCCAGCCAATCCAAGGAAGCTCCTTATTTCAGTCACGGTTGTTGGCCTTGGCCATTTCTCTACAGCTTCGATCTTAGCTGGATCCACTTCTATTCCTTCACCAGACACTATATGCCCAAGGAACGCCACTTTACTGAGCCAAAACTCGCACTTGCTGAACTTGGCGTATAGGGAATGCTCCCTTAGTGTCTGTAGGACAGTCCTCAGATGCTGCTCATGGTCCTCAGAGCTCTTCGAGTATACCAGGATATCATCGATGAAGACTATCACGAATCGATCCAAGAACTTCTTGAACACTTTGTTCATCATATCCATGAATGCAGCTGGGGCATTCGTCAACCCAAATGGCATGACTGTAAATTCGTAATGCCCATATCTCGTCCTAAAGGCAGTCTTCGGATATCCTCTTTCTTAATCCTTAGCTGGTGATAACCTGTCCTCAGGTCTATCTTGGAGAACACGCACGCTCCTTCCAGCTGATCAAACAGGTCATCTATCCTTGGCAGGGGATGTCACGCCCCGAGCCCCAATCGAGACCGCGACACCCCTGTTCATAACCATTAACGAATCCCTGCGTACGCCTGGCCTACGAGTAGCGACGGCCCAGGACGGACATCGCGGCCAGACGACGCTAGCGCAACGACAACAATCGAAAACCTGCGGAAGCGTGCCTTCTATACATGCATTCATACACAAGATAATAGGGTAGTATGAAAGACAAGAACACTTTTACAAAAGGTGATACCCATCGTATATATATATATATATATATATATACATAAAGCATTAGGTACAGACCCCAAAAGAAAACCTTGCTATGGTCATGCTATCTACGCTCTCAAAAAGACTAGACCAGTAACAGCGGGACTCAATCCACCTCGAGCTCCTCCTCGGGATCCTCCTCGGGATCCTCCTCGGGGTCCTCCTCTGGGTCCTCCTCGGGATCCTCCTCATCCATATCCATGGCGTCACCCTCCTCGTGACCGTCGATCTCGGAACGTCCTGGGGACGGCATCTCCTGTAGTGGGTCGGGGTCGATCACCTCGCCACCATACTCGGCTGGCTGCAGCAGGATCGGGTCGTCCTCCATGGGGATCGGGGAGTCTCTCTGGGGTCCCTCGAAGCCATACAAGCCCTCTCTAAACCAGGCCTCGTATCTATGGGGTACAAGATAAGGTCCACCCTGATCTACTAACACGGTGGTCACATGCCTATGCCACAGAGTGGCGTGCATATCAAAATGGAGGGTGATCTCGGTGTCCATCTGTACTGGCAGTCCAAAAAGCATCGGCGGTGCAGCCATCATGGGTGACCTGGATCTGTAAAAGAAGGGCAACCACCGCCCGTGAGTCGAAACTCAGCAAGCTCACCACTAATCCTAACGTAGGATAGCGCATACTAGCGGGGACGGTCCTATCCAGTGGACTAGGTTCACGGTCTAGGGCTCAGTTACTCTCAGTTTCATCGGTACTAGCACCCTCAACACGAAAATAAATAGGCACGGTATGTCGATACGATTCACAAGATATAGACAGGCAATAACAGCAGTCAATCACAATGCCATATGCAATGAATCAGGCCTCAGTCGGCCGTGTCGGTTCCCAGTGGAACATGCCCGTCTATCGCTCCAATTCCCATCAGGGCTCATTCTCAGCCATTCGGCAAATACCACACTGCGTCTCGAACGCCTTACGTTGGTCTCCCTTTTCTCTCCATTTCCCCTCTGGGCACATTCTCACGTCACAACTCTGGTGACTCATGCCATGCTCTCAATGTATGCGGGGCCACATGATTGCAATCAGCAGATCAGACATAGAGCATGCATGAAATAGCATATATGCACAAGTATAGAGCACACCAAGCAACCATCAAACATTCACGTGCTCAACAAGCCAAGCCATACGAGATTCAAAGGCCCCACGCACAATTTCTTAGCCAGGCAGGTTCGATAGAATACCATATGTTAATACTCGGGTCAGACCCGTAACGATTGGAACCTCAACTTGGCGGATTCGGTAACTCGGCCTAAGCCCTAACACCCATGTTAGTCCCCTAGGAGTTAATAACCCACGACTAATGGTTTAACGATTTAACAATTCTTTGGGTGTAGGTTAATTAGGCTTAGCTTGGTTTAAGGCCCAAATTAGCGGGTTCAAGTTCGATTGGGCCTAAAGCCCATTCGTGGGTCCAAGGCCCACAAGGGTAATTAGGTCCACTAAGGTAAGTCGGTCCATTATGAAGTTTTAAGCCCATTAGTCAAGTTGGGCCCATTAAGGTTCAAGGTTAAATTAAATGGGTTAGGCCCATTAGATTAAGTTGGGCTTATTAGATTAAGTTAGGCCCAATTAGAAATTAAGGCCCAATAACCAGTCTTAGGCCCATTAAAGATTCTTAAGCCCATTATGTAATTTAAGGCCCATTATTATTAAATTTTCGTGTAGGGCCCAAGCCCATTTTCAAGAGTTAGCCAATTAAGCCCAAATAGCCCATTTTAGGCCCAAAGTGATGTCCTAGGCCCATATGCGTTAGTGGGCCTCATAATTTAATATTCTAATTTATGATTTGGGCCCAATTAACACCCATTTTCGTCCAAATAGGCCCATGATTCTAATTTAAGCCCAATTAGTTTAGTTTAGGCCCAATTAGTGGTGAATTAGGTCCCAAGGCCCATTCTAACCCTTAGGCCCAATCATTCTCACGCCCACATCACTAATTCCAGCCCATTAACATAGTTTCAAGGCCCAAATCAATCTCTCACGCAGCCCACACGCACGGCCCAAGTGCACACACAACTAAACTAAGGCCCATTAGGCTTAATTCCACATAACACTCACTAATTACCTTAATTAGCAACTAACCCACCATTCACACATGCATGCCACTAGCCTAAGTCAAGATTAGTGGGTAAAGCTTACCTAGAGGGGTCGGTGAAGGGCGGACGGTGGCCGGTTGACGGCGGCGTCTCGGGCGTTCGGCCGGACGAGCTCTCGGCCAAGAGGTGGTCGGGTTGTGGGGCGGCCGACGGTGGCCGGACGGTGCCGACGACGGGGCGGCACGGGCGGACGACGGCTAGATGCTTCGGAGGTTGGACGGTGGCGACGTCGGGCGGTGGCGGGCGGACGACCGGCGGGGCTCCTCGGCGGACGGCGGCGAGCGAATGAGACCGAGAGAGGGAGAGGATTCGGGAGAGGGAAGGGAGGAGGTGGCCGGCCGAAAGTCAAATGGAGGAGGAGAGAGAATGAAGATAGATTATAAGGAAGAAAAGACAAAATGGCAAGTGAGTGGATTAGGTAGAATAGTAACCTTGATTGATATGATAGATTGTATTGGAAATTGTGCCATGATTGATTGATTTGACACTTGATTGATTGATGTGACATCTGATTGATGCGACATCTGATTTGACTTGCCTCGATTTGCGTGCCAAATGCACCGATCGGGTCCTGAGCGCGAACGGATTTTTGGACTGGATTTGGTGTCGGTCTATCGATTCTATTCTCAAAAATCCTACTTAGCCTCACCCTATGGTCTGAGCATTTACCGGGGGCATTTCGGTAATTTTCCATTCACGTCTTGCTTCTCGACCTGCACCGGCTGTCTGACCTTCAGTCGACATTTCTGAAACTGACTTCATTTCCTCATTGTGTTTACCTTACTAATTCAATTGTCCAATGTCGGATTTCATTTTGTGGTCAATTTCATTAAATACCGACCCTGTCTCAGTCTCAAGCCAACGGGCGGCCGATTGGGAAAAATTCCCTGATAGCCTTTCCCCTTCGGTTGGTCAGCTTAGGGTAGCTAATCCTGAGTGAGCGTCGACTAGAGCGTATTAATGAAGTGTTTCCATTCACTTAGAAATTCTGACAAATGGGTCGAATTTTCAGACTGTCACAGGGGATACTTGTTCTTGATCGTCACTTGGTTCAGCTGTCTGTAGTCTATACACAGCCTTAGTGACCCATCCTTTTTCTTAACGAACAGCACCGGAGCTCCCCATGGCGAAGCACTGGGGCGGATAAATCCTTTATCCAGTAGCTCTTGCATCTGCACCTTCAGCTCTTTCAATTCAGATAGTGCCATCCTATACGGTGCTTTTGAGATTGGCTCAGTTCCAGGTGCCAACTCAATTACAAATTCCACTTCACGCTCTGGTGGCAAGCCAGGCAATTCTTGAGGAAACACATCGGAGTATTCCCTTACTATAGGCACCTCCTCCAACTTCACCTCTCGAGCCGACGAATCTATTACAGATGCCAAGAATCCTAGGCAACCCTGGTCCATCAGCTTGGTTGCTTCTATCGCGGAAATCCAAGGAATTGAGGTTCCACCTCGATTTCCTTTAAACTCATATTCGGGCCCATCTACTGGGTTCAGCCTTATAGTACTCCTACTGCAGTCAATAATTGCTCCATGTCTAACCAACCAGTCCATGCCAACAATCAAGTCAAAATCATACATGGGCAGGACAGCTAAGTCAATCTTCTCGACTCTATTTCCCAGAGCTATCTCACACCCCTTACACCCTAACATAACAATTACTTTATCTTTCAACGGGGTGGCCACATGCAATACAACATCCAACGGTCTAGTTTCTATTCCAACCAACTCAGCAAAACGTGCAGATATGAACGAATGGGATGCACCAGGATCAAACAAGGCATAAGCGGTGTGACCACAGAGAGAAACAGTACCTGTGATCACCCCTGGCGCATTCTCAGCATCCTTACGCGCCACAGCATAGACTCGTCCCTGAGCAGGTGGACGGTTCAGGATTCCTTGCGGTGCATTGACCAACTGCGGCTGCTGCTGCGGTTGGAACGGGGGTCTCGGACCATTCCTCGAGCAGTTCCTTTGAATGTGCCCCATCTGCCCACATCTGAAGCATCCTCCCGTCTTCTTCGGACAGGGGCTGTTCCCATGTCTCCTGCTGTAACAGTTTGAAAATTCGACCCAATTGTCAGAATTTCTAAATGAATGGAAATGCTTCGTTAATACACTCTGGTCGACGCTCACTCAGGATTAGCTACCCTGAGCTGACCAACCGAAGGGGAAAGGCTATCTGGGAATTTTTCCCAATCAGCCGCCTGTTGGTCTGAGACTGAGACAGGGTCGGTATTTATGAAATTGACCACAAAATGAAATCCGACATTAGACAATCGAATTAGTAAGGTAAACACAATGAGGAAATGAAGTCAGTTTCAGGAATGTCGACTGAAGGTCGGACAGCCGGTGCACGTCGAGAAGCAAGGCGTGAATGGAAAATTACCGAAATGCCCCCGGTAAATGCTCAGACCTTAGAATGAGACTAATTAGGATTTTTGAGAGTAGAATCGATAGACCGACGCCAAATCTAGTCCAAAATTCGTTCGCGCTTGGGACCCGATCGGTGCATTTGGCACGCAAATCGAGGCAAGTTAAATCAGATGTCACATCAATCGGATGTCACATCAATCAATCAAGTGTCATGTCACATCAATCATGGCACAACTTCCAAGGAAATCAAATCTATCAAACCTAGTCACTATTCTACCAACTCCACTTACTAGCTAAATTAATTTATTTGATTATAAACTATCCTACTCTCTCTCCTCCTCCCCTCATTTGTTCGGCCTCTCTCTCCCTCCTCTCCCGACGTCTCTCTCTCTCCCACGTCTCCTCTCCGTCTCGCCTCGAAGGCCCCGACTCCGTCCGTCGCCGTCGTTCGGCTAGCCACGACGCCACCGTCCCGTCGCCGTACGCCCGCCTTAGCCCGATCTAGCCATCGTCCGCCGTCCCCGTCGCCCGTCCCGACGCCGACCGACCGCCACCAACGCCTCATCATTCGCCTTGCCGCCGTGAACGCCGGCCACCGTCCGCCCCATTTCCGCCGTCCAGCCGCCACCGTCCACCCCTCTAGGTAAGCTCTACCCCCTAATCTTGACCTAGGCTAGTTGTATCTATGTGTAGATTGTTGTGTTAGTTGCTAAACTTGGTGATTAGAGTATAATATGGGTGATTATGCAATTGGACTTTAGGCTAACTTTGGTTAATGTATACGGGCCGTGCGTGTGGGCTATTTGAGGAGGGAAGTTGGGCCTTGAAATTATATACATGGGCTGCATTTAGTGATTGGGCGAGTAAATCTAGTGGGCCGAAAATTTTAATGGGCCTTGGGGACTTAATTCACAACTAATTGGGCCTAAATTAAACTAATTGGACCCAACTTGCAATGGTGGGCCTATATGGACGAAAATTGGAAGTGGATGGGCCCAATTCATGATCTTACACCTTAATTTATGAGGCCCACTAATATATATGGGCCTAGGATGACTAAATGGGCCTAAAATGGACAAATTGGGCTTAATTAACTAACCTTTGAAAATGGGCTTGGGCCATACACGAAAATTTAATAATAATGGGCCTTAATTACTTAATGGACTTAAGAATTAATTAATGGGCCTAAGATTGGTTATTGGGCCTTAGATTCTAATTGGGCCCAACTTAATTTAATGAGCCCAACTAGGCTTAATGGGCCTAACCCACTAAATTAGACCTTGAACCTTAAGGGGCCCGACTTGGCTATTGGACTTTAAACTTATAATGGGCCGACTCACCTTAGTGGACCTAGTTACCTTTGTGGGCCTTGGACCCAAGAATGGGCTTTAGGCCCAATCGACCTTGAATCCACTAACTGGGCTTTGAGCTAAGCTAAGCCTAATTCAATTACACCCGAGGGCTTGTTAAATCATTGAACTATTAGTCGGGGGTTACTGACTCCCAGGGGACTAACCTGAGTGAAATGGGCTTAGGCCGAGTTATCGAGCCCGCTGAGATGAGAATTCTAAGTGATATGGGCTTGGCTAGAGAAATGGCATGAGACATACCTTTGAGCCCGTCTGGCTGGGAAACTGTATGAGGGTGCTTGCTCCCTTAGATTTGGCTTGATGAGCACGTAATTCTTCGATGATCTCTTGATATGCTCTTGTACTGTGTATGTTGCCATTTCATGCATGCTCTATGTCTGATTTGCTGATTGCAATCACGTGGCCCCGCATACATTGAGAGCATGGCATGAGTCACCCGAGATGTGACATGAGAATGTGCCAGAGGGGAACTGGAGAGAAAAGGGAGGCCAACGTAAGGCGTTCGAGACGCAGTGTGGTATTTGCCGAATGTCTGAGAATGGGCCCTGATGGAATTGGAGTGATAGACAGGCATGTTCCACTGGGAACCGACATGGCCGACTGAGGCCTGTTTCATTTGCATATGGCATTGTGATGACTGCTGTTATTGCTGTCTATATCTTGTGAATTGCATCGATGTGCCTTGCCTATCTATTTTCGTGTTGAGGGTTTTGGTACCGAAAGAAACCGATAGGTGATTGAACCCTAGACCTCGAACCTAGTCAGCAGATAGGACCGACCCCACTAGTATACGCTATCCTACGTTAGGATTAGTGGTGAGCTTGCTGAGTTTCGACTCACGGGCGGTGGTTGCCCTTCTTTTACAGATCCAGGTCACCGTGATGGCTGCACGCCGATGCTTTTTGGACTGCCAGTAAGATGGATACAAAATGATTACCCTCCATTTTGATATGCACGCCACTCTGTGGCATAGGCATGTGACTACGTTAGTAGAGCAAGGGTGGACCTTATCTTGTACCCATAGATACGAGGCCTGGTTTAGAGAGGGCGGTATGGCTTTGAGGGACCTCAGAGAGACTCCCCGATTCCCATGGAGGGACGACCCGATCTTGTGCAGCCAGCCGAGTATGGTGGCGAGGTGATCGACCCCGACCCCCTGCAGGAGTTGCCATCCCCAGGCCGTTCGAGATCGATGGTCACGAGGAGGGTGACGCCATGGACACAGACGAGGAGGATCCAGAGGAGAGGACCCAGAGGAGGACCCGAGGAGGATCCTGAGGAGGAGTGAGGTGGACTGAGTCCTGATGGTACTGGTCTAGATTTTGAGAGCGTAGATAGCTGACCATAGTGAGGTTTCTTTTTGGGGTCTGTATGAACGCTCTATATATATATATGATGTGCTTTCCTTGTGTAAAAGTGTCTTGTCTTTCATACTACCTGTATCTTGTGCATGTATGTATGTATAGAGGCACGCTTCCGCAGGTGTTGCGATTGTTGTCGCTTGCGCTAGCGTCGTCTGGCCGCGATGTCCGTCCGGGGCCGTCGCTACTCGCTAGTGCCAGGCGTGACGCAAGGATTCGTGAGATGGTTTATGAACAGGGGTGTCGCAGTGCTCGACGGGGTTCGGGGCGTGACATGGTTGTGTAGTGTAATGGTTGGTTGTTGTGGGGATTAGAAGCTAAATATGGATGATTATATATTAGCCTAATGGGGCCTTAGATAGTTGTGTGATGCAAATGGTGCCGTGCGTGTGGACATGCGTGGAAAATCAATTTGGCATTTGAAATTACACACATGGGCTGCAATTGGTGATTGGGCGTGTAATCTAATGGGTGAAAATATAATGGCCTTGGGGTTCTAATTTATGCTAATCGGGCCCTAAACTAAAATCTAAATGGATCCAATTTGTTAAGGTGGGCCTATTTGGACCGAAAATTGGAATTGATGGACCAAATTATGATCTTGAAACTTAAGTTATTGAGGCCACGAATACATATGGGACTATAATGACTAAATGGCCTAAAATGGTCTAATTGGACTTTATCCGACTAACTTGTCGAAATTGGGCTTGGGCCTTACACGATCTAATTATAAAATGGGATGCCAAATTATACTTTTTAAACTTAGAATTTAACTCATGGGCCTAGGTTGGTTAAGGCCTCAGATATAATTTTGGCCAACCTAATTAATTAAGACCAAAGTAATTGAACAAGCCCAATAACCTAATGAGCCTAACCCATTTCTTTACTTGAACCTTAATGGGCCAAACTGACTAATATGGTGTAACAGTCTGAAAATTCGACCAATTGTAAGGAATTTTCTAAATGAATGGAAATACTTCGTATTACAATCTGGTCGATGCAGATCAGGACTTAGCTACCCTGGGATGACCAAACCGAAGTGGAAATGCTATCTGGGAATTTTTTCACAATCAAGCCGCCCGTTGGTCTGAGACTGAGACAGGGTCGGTATAAATGATTGACACAAAATGAAATCGACATGGACAATCGGAATTAGTAGTCAACAAAATGAAGAATGAAGTAGTTCGAAAATGTCGACTGAGGCAATCAGAGCAGACGGTGCCACGTCGAGAAGCAAGACGTGAATGAAAATTACCGAAAATGGCCCCGGTCAATTGCTCAGACCTCAGAACTAGACTAACTAGGATTTGGAGAGTAGATTCGATTAGACCGACACCAAAGCCTGTCCAAAATCCGTTCGCTCTCGGGAACCGATTGGGGAATTTGGCACGCAAAATCGAGGCAAGTCAAATCAGATGTCACACAATCAGATGTTCACATCAATCAATCAATCCCTCATGGCACAATTCCAAGGTTGTCAAGCAATAATATCAAAGTAGACGCAATGTATTTATACCCCATTACGCACTCCAACTATAATGATTTTATATTTGAAAAAATTCATTTATAATCTTATCTACTCTCTCTCTCTCCTCGTCTCCTCACTCATTCTATTTTCGAGCACTCCTCTCTTCTCCATCTCTCTCCCGAAACCCTCCTTCCCTCTCGGCCTCTCGCCAGTCGCCGCGGGACCGCCCAACGCCGCCGTCCAGTGCCGATTAGTAAGCTTTTACCACTAATCTGACTTAGGCTAGTTGTATGTGGGGGATTGGTTGGATTAGTTGCTACATGGTGATTTGTGGTCTATGTGTAATTTGATGCTAAGTGGGTTATGCCATTCGGTTTACTAATGGCCGTGTGTGTGGGCGCGTGAGGAGAGCATTGGGCATTGAAACTTGCGAATCGGCTGGAATGTGTAATGGGCATGTGGACTGAATGGGCCCCTAAGGGTTATAATGGGCTTGGAATTAAATTTTAAGCTCATTCGGGCCATAAACTAATCAAATGGGCCAATGGAATATGGGCCTATGCGGACGAAATTGAATTTGATGGGCCCAAATTATAATCTTGAGCACTTAATCTAATGATGCCCATAATAGTACAGGGCAAGATGATAAATGGGCCTAAAATGACTAATGGGTTAATTAA
>JAGVVM010000230.1:0-48423 GCA_019149425.1 Psidium friedrichsthalianum
CGGTCATGGTGATAAAGAGTGTGCTAAATTCCACAAAAAGAAGGTCAACGGAGGAGACTCAAGTTCCTCTCGTGCGGGAGGCGGTGACAGGGGTGTCCGATCTACGAGAAGGTGGAGGAGTCGTCCTTTCTTTGTCTCAGGGCCGCCATCGGGGGGAACATAGTAGGTATAACAGGTTCGTGCTTAATGGCCAATAAGGGACAGTGAGAGAAAGGGAGGAGCAGGTGTATCTATGTGGATTACGGTCTGGTGTGTTGTTGGTTGGGGCCGTTCTTGGGGTCGGGGTAAATGATCCGGTCGAGCACATCGTCCTTTTCTTTGGTCCTAATTCCCGTCTTGAACCAAAAAACAAACAAGAGTGAAGAGCGTGGGAGCTGCCTTAGCGGCGTGAGGGCCCGCGAAGGATTTTGAGGTTGGGAGCGCAGGTTACGAAGAAATGATGCTCTCTATCTGGGCAACGGGGGAAGTTGCTGGGCGCTGGGGCGGCCGCTCAAGCTGGTTCGAAGGGGGGGCGCTAATGCAGGTGGGGTGGTTGGTTTCCGATTGCGACAAGGGTATAAGTGCCGGGGTCGAAGGTCCATGTACAGTAGGGTGGGAGCGAGGGCGTGGTTTCGGGGTTTTGCTACCCGGAGCGAGAACGAGAAATAAGCGATGGCACCATCCTTTGTGCGATGTACGTTGACCTTTAGCTTGACAGATTCATAAGACCATTGAGAGCGGCCACACTCGGGGGGAAGGAGGAGGACCACGGAAGCTCGGGGGTTAGGGCTCGACGAACAAGGAGGAAAGTTCATCATTAAGAACTTCTTTAGGTTAGCAGTGGGGAGGAGGAGAAAAGAGAGCCCGGCATGGAGAGAATATTTCTTTCATTACATATTCATGTAAGGGAAAGGAGGACGGGGTAGCTGATCCTACTAAAGAGAGGGACCGCCTATTCGAATCGTGGTGATTAGAGGACATCTCTGATTGTTTCACTTCTAAATGTGACACGGTTTCCTTCCCTGTTATATAATGCAATGGGGATCCGGGGTCGGCTCGAGTATGGGGCGGGGCTATTCTTGAGATTGGCGAGCGTGGGGAGGCAGAAGTATGTGGTGTCCCCCTCAAAATTAGTCTGATCGAATCCGGAATCGAGAAGTTGCGGAGGTTCGTCAACTGTTACGGTAGGCTCCAGGGCTCTTCGGCCGGGTCACCGCATTGACTTGACTTAGAAAGGTGCGGAACAAGAATTCTTGGGCAGGGAGGGGAAAGCGCAGTGCGCCTGGTGCAAATAGAGCTTTCCTTTTTTCGATGATATAGGCGCAATCAGAATGGGGGACCCGCTACCTACGTACATGATTGATATAACACATACGTAGGTGGGTGGCGGTCCAACTTGATGCGGGAGAGGTATGAGTGCAGGGTGGTTTTGCGAGTCATTGTGGTGTATGTCCCGGTGTTTGATAGTTCATGGGATGAGGGGGCCTTCTTTCAAAAAAAAAATCGTTGATTGATAATGGGACAGTTTCGGACTGGGGGGGGTCCGCTCTAGAAGGGGGTGGTTGAAAGGTCTCCATTCCTACGGCGGTTTTTTTCAACGAACGCGTCTCGGTGAGGGCCCGATTGACTAACCTAACCCTTACAGAAGGGGCCATTGGGCCATAGTTGTGGTGCTCCCGCTTTAGTGTGATTGACGAAGCTAGGGCTAGGTTTGGTATACCCAAAACAAATGAAAAGAGATGGCGGTTCCTCGCCTTGCCCCTTCTCGCTTCTTAACCTATGTCTTGGGTTGGAAAGCTTCTTCACGTTCGTGCCTCTGCCCTTGAAGGCCCCTCCTTCATCACTTCGACATGGCTACACGCCGATACGTCTTTCTTTCTTTAACGTAGGGCAGTTCGTTTCTAATAGATCAAGATCAGGTTCGAAATCAGACATTAGATCTGGGGAAAACTATACTTGCATTCCTTTCATTGATGTGATGTAATCTCGGTTGAAGATGAATCAGGTGCGACAAGAACCCATTCAATTAGCTGCCGCTTTCCTTCAATTCAACTACCTGCCACTATAGTCGTGATGTTCCCGGAGCTGGAGGCTAGTGAATCGTGGAGGTTGGTTAGCCCCCTCGGGGTCGACTTCTCTCGGTCGTTGTCGTCTAGTGAGTTAGCTCTGAGACTTTCTCTCCTTCACCCACCAGTCAAGTCAGGGCTGGTCATGGTGACAAGAATGCTGTTTCAACTCAATCTCTGTCAAGTTCTATTGTTTTGGCTATGCCTGTGGCGTTGACCCCTATCTTTCAAGTTCTACTCGCTACTAAAGAAAGAAGGTACGGTCGAAGCGAAGGAGTCACAACCTTCAACTCATCGAGGAAAAGCAATCTTCTCTTTATCTATCTCTTATCTTTGCTCTTGACGTAGTGGCTACCACCAATTTATCTAAGACTAAGATCGATAGACGAATGCGCCCCGTGATGAAGAGAAACTGATCTTCTTAGTCCCAGAGTATTGTAACTCACTTAGTCTGGAAACTCAGCGCTGAAAGCCCGATTGCCCGATGTTCGACTTTGAAAGCGAACTGGCTTTGTTTCTTGCCCTCGCCCTGAAATGCTAGAAGTTTGCGATATCGCTTCTCTTGGGCTAATGCTTGGTAGTGCCCCGGACTTGCTTTCAACCCCACCGGCCGTCAAGAAAAGGAGAGTGGCTGATTGAACACAATCAATGCTTTTAAAAAGCCCTCTCCGACAATCATAGTCTCAGTGGATGCATCTTGAGGACATACTTCAACTGTGAACCTGATTGATTTGATGATTCGTCTTTTTTCGACTTGCTTTATCTCACAAGGAACTGCTAGCGTCTGAGTCTATCCCAAATCCCTATCGTGAAATAGCTTAGAGAAGCTCATGGGAAAACCCACTTTTCTTTATTCGGTTAAGTCAATCAGCCCCTAAGCTGGCCTCTGTCTTGTTCCCGTCTAAGGCTGGGACTCCCCCAATGGAAGGGTGTTTGAGCGCTTGGCATTCCGCCCCTATCGCTAAATCAATGAGATACGTGATCAAGAAGCTCTCTTTGTTTGAGCGGCTGTCTCTCCTCTGCCTAAGGTCGAGTTACTTTCTCTTGTTTTGACTTGAACGCACGTGACTCACTCGCCCGAAAGAGCGCTTTCACATACCTCAGATTCTCTTATTCATAGGCTAACGAGAGATCCGGTTCTAACCTTTCCCCTTCTATGGGGTGGGGACTGGCGAGCACTCCTTGCTTCAGACCTCTTGGATTCGATAGTGGACTCGCTAATAGGGATTCATCCTCTCCCGAGGGCCTGAACGCGCTATTGAACCTCTCGGTAAGGTCAATTGGCATTCCGCTACTGACCTAATCGACTGTTAGACCTCCGGACTTTGTCCATCAGACATGAATGAAAGGGGTAGAACCCACTCTAATGATTATACGAATCCCTACTCTCATCAAGGGCAGGCCTTTTGTTTTCTTAAAAGCTTCAGTAATAGCCAACCCTATCTGTTATCAAATGGCCTAGTCGGAACTAGTCTCGTTACTCAAGCAAAGCGTCAGCAACCGCATGAGAGAGTGAAGCCAGGAATGGAATTGGTGACTAAAGCCAATCCCTCTCTTCAAATCCAATCACGTATAGAAGATGTTGATGCTTTCTCTCCAACTCCCTCTCTTTCCATCTTGACTGTTAGATCTCCGTACTGGGGACAAAAAGATCGGAAAATAGAACATGTTCTACCCTTTCCTTCGATTGCTTTCCTTTTGGCCTGGAGACCTCTCTCCCAATGCCGCTACGCCCCTCTAATCAAGAAGAAAATGTGAATCAAGTTATGCGGCTCCTCTGCCTCTTGGTCAAGCAGCTTCTCCTTTTTCCATTCAAGACTGGAAGCTAAGCAAAGTCACGAAATTTCAACTTTTACCTGCTGATCTTCTTCTTGTGACAGTGCGATGACAGTTTTTAATGTGCTTCTCATGTACCGGTACCGGCCTTTATTTGGGTCCGATCAGGCTTCCCCCTTACTTCTTCCTAAGGTCGAGCTGCTATCGCTGCTTGCCCCTCTCGTCTAGTGGCTTTTGCCTTTCGATATTGTAACTGTTTGTCTAGAAAGAGAATGCCTACTATAATAAGACATAATCTAAGGGAAAAAAGACGACATGAGATCAAGTGAGAACTCAAGAAGGTTCTTTCTCCTCAGAAGAAAAGACGGCACGGAACTTGGGTGATGGCTTGTAGCTTTTCCACCTACCTATAAGACAATCTCTACTTTGAGACCTGATAATGAAGGGCGGGCTCACTCCTCTAATGCCGTGATAGAAGAGAGCAAGATCAGGTTCTGACTTCACTTGACCCCCTACTCTCATCAATCTAGACTTTGAGATCGAAACTGGCTTCCTGGCTGATGGCCTCTTGTGCCTGCTTGACCTAAAGAATGGGAGACCTAATGCTTTGAGTTTGCTGCTTTTCTTTATGGAAGAGAGGTTCCAGGGGAATCAATGCTCTCAGCTGAAACAGGGCTTGAAGCCTTCGGGAAATCTTCTCCTTTCTGCTCTTCTTCTTCCTATCGAGGTAGCTTTCTCTTCTTACTTTGCTTTTTTTTTTTTCTCTCTCTGTCAATCTCATCTATAAGTCAAGCTTTTCACACTCCATACTTTCCAAGTCTTCTGTTCCGCTCCTTTCCCGGTTATAGATAAAGAGACTCTGATCCCTCCTAACTAAGTTTGCGTAAGTGATGATGCCACAGAGGTGAACCAGGTCTCCTTTGATTCCGTACTAAAAAATTCAATTAATGAAATGAAGTGCGGTTTCACTCGTTTTCCTTTCCATCCCGATGAGATCCTGTGGTCGTCGAAGCGGGTTCAGACTCAGATGAGTATACTCGACAGGAAAACCTCAAAGGCTGACTTGCCTTGATTGATATAGATCGGTTCCAGGGGAATACGTAGAGAAATCATCTTCTTAAGAAGGCTTCCTGGTTTGTTAATGGAAGAAAGCTTCTCGTTGGCTTGTGAGCATGCTTTTCAAGAGTGAAGGTCAATTCAAGTATCTGGATCCTCCGCTTCTGCTCGGGTGACTGCTAGCTCCTTGACCGATGAGACTCTACCCCGCCCCCAACTCTAGCTGAGAAAGACCCTCCACCCACTTTCCCTTTTCCGCGTGTCCAAAGCCCGCCCTTTGTGGCTTGAGGCATTTTCTCTACCGCTGTTTATTTAAACAATCGTTTTTCCCCTACCGGGGTCCTAAGCAATCGTTCCCCTGTATGAGGTCCTATTTGGTTTCAGTGTCATATTAGAGTCACTTGAGACTTTTTTTGGGTGTGCATGTTATCCTCACTTGGGGCCTTACAGAAGAAAAAACTCTCTCACGCAAGTCTATCTGTTTGTGTTTTTCTTTTGGTAACAGTTCAGTCATAAGGGTATCGTCTTTGGATCCACTTCCGGTCGGGTCTATATATCTCGACATGTGATTTGGATGACTTTTGTCCCCCCCCCCCCCCCCCCCCACCTTTGCAGCCGTCCACGCTCGACTTCACCGGACTTTTTTAGTCCATCTGATTCCTGCCACCCAAATATCACAGGTTCTGTCATTACATTGCCTCTGCCTATTACTCTATGAATTTTTCAGGCCATCATGGCACCAAAAAAAAAAACCTGCAGGCGGCTTACAATTCATGCCTATTTAGTCATTGGACATAAAGCCGAGCATTGTACATGGATCGATGGATAAATATTTTTCTAATTCAGAGCGGTTTTCTCTTTTCTCTTTTTCACAGGGGGGAATCGTTTGTGATTGTCGGTGGGGGGGAGAGGAAAGGAAAGACTCGAGATCGCTAGCGGGGGGGGGGGCGGGGTCTCAAAAGGACGGGGGGGGGGGAAAAAGATGGACGGAAGAGAAGGGGGAGGGGGAGTGGAGGAGAGGAAGGGAAAGGGTCACCATGCAAAAAAAGTTTTTTCGATCTTATTTCTCTGGACCTTGTCATAGATTTTTATGTGTAATTCATTGCGCAGACCGGAATGAACATATCAATACGATGGACGACACCCATTTGGATAACCGCATGATCAAATGAATTTTTTGGACAATCTTTTTATTAAAAAAAAAAAAGGGCAGGATGCCTATCTTGACATATTCCAACACAACGAGAATGGATTATATCAACAACAAAAGGTAAGGATAGCCTGTCAAAATTGGGTGCATGTGACCTGTTTCTTTTATGCACTAAGATCCCCATGCCCATAAATTCCCGTTTGCACATCCCATAATTCGGGACACGTGTCTCGTTCCCATTTAAAGTCAACCTTCGAAAATTGATTCGGTAGAGACCAACTTCGATTATACTTAGAGACAGACATAAAACTTACTTTAATGGTCGTTTTCTTCTAATGTACATTCTAGCGGTTATCTGTCTATGTTGTATATCGATGCTTATAGGTATCGACGGCTGACCTCTTCCCTTTTAAATTGCTTTTGATTCCATAAACAATCTTGTTTTTCTTTTTGGTGGGTCAAACATAAACATCTGTTTGGAAAGCAAGAACTAGACATCTTATCGACTATGACCCGTGAACCGTCCATCGAAATATAATATGTTTAGTATAAAATACAAGAAGATAGAGCATCACCTTGCAGATATTTTTGGGATGCCCATGCGCTGCACACGAACATTTAGTACATACACAATAGGAACGGTACGCAAATAATTAAGTGAGTCCATTCGGTATACTTGAAATTTTGTGTTTGATCAATTGCGTTTGCAAGGGGCATGCGGCGCGAGTTTTTTTTTTTTTTTTTGAGTTAATACTTAAAAATCTTGAATCGATATCTCATGACATGTTTATCTCCGTCCAATTTTCGTATCTCGAAAAAAAAAATTCCCAAACTTGCATGGCGATTGAAAAAATTACCCCCGATCAATTCACTCTTCATCAGCATCTTGCACATATCTGTTAATTAGCATCACGTCGTAGCACCAATATCCATTATTCTTCATTTAACGGTATTAAACCTTATTTCTTTTTTTTTTGGCTCAATTTCTGTGGTTTTCCTCGTGAAGTTAGGTCGATTCCGGTGGTATGGACACACACGTGCTATGCGCCTACATTCCAGATATATCTTTTAATTTAGATGTAAACGACATTAGGAATAAAATAGATGGGACATGGCAATAAATATAATACGTCAGAAAAACGAACCATATATTATACGACCTAAAGGCCTCTTCTCAAGCTTCCCACGACCATATATGACTATACAATACACGGAAAGATTAATAAAATCTCTGGGTAGTAAGGCTCTGTTTATTTCATGAGAAAATGAATGATTTGAAAAATATTTTTAAAAAATAATTGGTTATGTCGCTTAAAAAAATGAATAAACGAAATTTTTTCATCATCCATGAAAATAATTAGGCATAGATTGTTATCGATAATGAAAATATTTTTCTTTGGCTAATTTTTCTAAAAGATATAAGCGATCACTTTTCGGAAAATGTTTTTCATATCGCTTATTTTTTCTGAAATAAACGGAGCCTATTTATGAAGTAATGATTGCGGGATGGGATTTAAATAAATTTTTTTGCGTCGGTCCACAAAAGGAGGCGCGCGCAATTTCTTTGGTCGTGCATAATTGTCATTATAAAAAAATTATTTCATTAGGGTCCTGGATTTTCCGATTTGGGTGTGAGGAGGTCATGTTGGACATTCCACCAGTCCCTGCGCATTTCTAATTCGAAGTTGATCGGTAAAAGTTGTTCATCCATACCTTATCAAAACTATATAATAATACATAATATAAATATATATATGCATTACATAAATTAGAAAATATGTAGATGTAGTCAATGGGTGTGCTGCCCATGCAAGGCCAGCGCGTGTGCGTAAGAATCTTGGTCATCGTATCACCTCAACTTTAGAGACGAGATATTGCTAAAAATACTGAGCGACAAAAAATTTTAAAAAAAAATGATAACATATCTATATAAATAATCTATTGACAATATCAATATGATGTTTTGATCCATTAAAGAAAAAGCTCTCCGAGCGGAAATCCGTTTGATTACGTAACTTTATTTTTTTTACTTTCGGATCAATTTTGTGCTCCAGAAGTAATTTTGGAGTCACTTAAAGATGGTAAAAAAAAATTACTTCTCTCCAAAATTTGAAAAACTCATAAGTAAAAGCAGAAAAATTAAATCAAATTTTTGATCAAAAGCTGATTTCTAGAACAGGAGCGTTGTTACGCGGGCTCTAAATTGCTCATCAAAAGGCACCTTATATAATTACAAATTGTTGAATCATGGACTCAATAGTCATGCAGAAATTGACGACCCTTTTCGTTGGTGGGGGGTGGGTAACGAGATTCAAAGTTAGTCTGCTTTAAGGAGGCCCTACAATGCGTAGGCATTGAACAACAACTTATTAAGGAGAAATTTGAAATTATTAATAGTCGAGATAGACACGGGACATAACATTAAACACGATTCCATTAAAAAAAAAAAAGATGAACCGGCGGTGGTCATCGCTCTCCTCTCGCATGTCGCCAAAATCAATGATCGGGAAAGTCTCTCTCACACGAGATATGCCGTAACGAGGCGACCCGGCACCAGTTGTTCCGATGTAGTTTGCTTGCGCGACGAGGACCGAACCATGATCATATCAAGTAGGCTAATAGCTTTGGTGGTGACCCCTCCATTGTGGTGCGGGTCATCATCTGTACAACAGTAGTCTTGACTTTTCTTAATTAAGAACGTGGTGGTGACCATTTTGGTTTCTTATGTTAACGTTACCTTTACCCAACGGAAACTAATGGAATGCTCCCGGCCTCTTGTGCATGTCATGTCTCAAACCGGACATCGCCGACTCGCCTCGCCCCGCGCGGGTGGGCTCGAACAGATCGAGCTCGGACTGGGGATTTCGGGTCGTGACCGGGGCGGTGAGAAGGGGACCGGCTAGCCCCTCGATATGATGATGCTCCATCCTAGCACGAATTCGATAGGGTAAAATTGGAATTTTCGCATCCCTCCCCAACCCCAACAGCCGTGGAGGAGCAAGTGATGTCAACATCCAGCAGCTGGGGTCAACCTTTTTCAGACGTGACTCGGAATAGGGACACTGTGCTCCGCGTCTCCCGTTCGCATGCGATTCACAATTCCGATCCACGTCAAGTACTTTTTAAAAAAATAATAATTTAGTTAATATCACAAAAAATTATAAATTGATATATTCATAACTTTAAATTAATTTTTGAGTGATCACAAACCTCAAATTGAGAGACTCGTGATAGAAGGATTCAGACTGATCATGATTTGTATATTCTCATGGCCTAAGCCGCATGATTACGAGATCTTTAGGTGCTCCTAGAGTATCACACGATTATATACCTGCCTAATTTTAGCGATATGTAAATCGGAGAAAATTATAAAAAAAAAAATCTTAAACCTATTGCAATTATGCCAATTTAGTCATAAATTTTTTTTAATCAATTGAATACTAGATCGACGAAAAAAATCAGTTGAATCCCAGACCTTTTACAATTTGTGTCATAGTTGTTGTTAACATAAACACCAGTCATCCTACATGGTACAAACTACACCAATTGAATAATTTATAATAATTTCAAATTTTTTGTTTCTTTTTGCTTTTTCTTTTTTTCCTTCCTTCTTCTTCCAACCTCATCGCCAGATCTCGACGACTGGCCAAAGGCGAGATCGACCTCGCCGAACTCTAGCGAAACTCCCCTTCGCCGGCCACGAGTGCGGGCGAGCCTTGCCATCCCTAGATGAGGTCGACCCCACCCCACGTGGCATACGAAGCGCGATGGCTGGGCGAATGAGTAGTTTACAAGGCACTCCATCGCCACGCGAAAAAAGCTTTTTCGAGCTTATTTCTCTGGACCTTATTGTAGATTTTTATGCGTAATTCATTTGGCGGATCAGAGCGAAAATATTAATAGGATGGACGACACCCGGCATTATCAAATGAATATTTTGACAATTTTTTTTATTAAAACAAAAGGCAGGATGCTTATCTTGACATATTCCAACATAACGAGAATGGACTGTATCAACAACAAAAGGTAAGGATAGCCTCTCTAAAATTAGGTGTATGTGGCCTGTTCCCATATATGCACTAAAGATCCCCATACCCATAAAATTTCTCTTCGCACACCCCGTGATTCGGGACACGTGTCTCCTCCAAATTTAAAGTCAACGGTCAAATGTTGGCACGGTTGCGGCCAAATTTGATTAAACTTATTGACAATGACCCGCGCACCGCCCATCCAAAAATATTAATGCACGGTATAAAATCAAAGAAGACAATGCATCCCCTCACAGAGATTTTGAGATGCCAATGCGTCCCCTCACAGAGTATACTAAATAGAATCACTTGATTATTTGTATACACAATAAGGGTAGTACACAAATAATCAAGTGATTCTATTTAGTATACTTAGAATTTTGTGGATTGATCAAATGCGTTTGAAAGATGCATGCAGCTCATGATCTTCTCTCTTTTTTGGGTTAGTACTTTGAAAATTTCAAAACCGATACATGATGACACATTTATCCTAGATTGATTTCGCCTCATCAAAAAGTCCTAAACTTGTACAATCACGACATATCCATCCCATACTAATCATCATCTTGCAAAAAAAAAAAAAAAGAAACAAACCATTACCTTGTTGCGACCCTAAAAAATTCGAGCGGTGAAATTTTAGGGTTAACGGATTTTCAGGTTAATTGGCTAACCTAATTTGGACCTTCCCAAGTCCTACCGAATCACAACTTAAATTCTTTTCATGCAAAGTTTATTTAATTTGGAGTCGCCACTAATCGTTCTTGCTAAGTCAATTAGAAACCTAAGTAAATTAAGGGGAGAACTAAATTATTTCTACGAACCAGAGATTCAAAGTCCGGGGACTTGGTTACGCTAGATTATTCTAACGCCCTTTCGGTACCATTTTTATTTTATGATGCCTCTCATCCTCAGTTTCTTCTCAATCTCTTCGTAGATGGACACGGCCTGTTTCAGCTCCGCAAAGAACACCGTCAAGTTGTAGAAGCTCTTCCTCCCAGGTGATTTACTCTCATCTTCAGAGCTGTCTGCTACACAAGGTGAAAGAAGCTCGTAAAGGACCACGAGTTTTCTCTGACGACTTATCATCCTTCTCTCTTCCATGAATTCCTCAAATGTCCCAAGAACTTTGTTTGGAACATCTTCTTCAGTAGTCATCTTCAAATCTGCCACTCGAGCTGTTCCATCCAGCTTCACCACTTCCTCAGGTGATTTGTTGGTCTGGAAATCAGAAAATTTCTCCCAACACAGTCGCGACCTGACCCTCGGGAGAGGGGAGGAGTGGCTAATGGATTGCAAGGCCCGTTTTTGAAGATTGGGGCATCGCTCGGGCCCTCCCAGACCCACACTAAATCGCGACGGGTTTATCAGGTTCGACTTTAGTGTGGTCGATGACATGTGCATCAGTGTAGGTGCAAATTTAGAGTCATCACCAATCATTTTTAGAGGGTATGACTGGAAACCCTATTAAGTGATTGGGAGGGATCGCTCGATTCTGCGAATATCAAAGATTTTGGGATTCGGAGATTTAGTTACACCAATATTGCTATTGACGCCCTTTAGGTACCTAGTTGAGTGATTTTCTATCCTAAGGAAATTATACAGGCACTTTGGGTAAGGTAAGCCTTAAGAGATCAAATAGCTATATATCAATAGCAACATCGGCTCACTAGCACAATCATTTCACTTAACAACCACCTGCGCCAAATAATATCATGCAAAAGTATTTCTTAACCAAATCAAAGCTCATAATTTCTCTGTCCATCTACCTCAATATTCATCGTCCTTATCACTCCAAGCCTCAAATCCTCATTAGATCGAGCTGATATTGCTCTGATACCACTTCGGGCAGGGATGTCACGCCCCGAACCCACGAGTCACGCGACATTCCTGTCATACCTGTACGATTGCTTGGTCAACAATCACGATGGCCCAAGAAACTCGTCATAAACCAAACAACTTCAAAGTTCCTATAACAACAGAAGCGAGCTCCTCTAACGCATACACATAAAAGGGTAGAGAGAGACAGACTAATCAATTCACGCCCTTTTCATACAACTGTTAGGATGACGTTATATACACAGTTCAAAACATCCGTCATCTCATTACAACCCATTGCTCGACCTTTACGACAAAAGGCTCTAATTCGGCAAGATTCTCAACCCCAATAGCGAGCAAACCATACAAATTTCCACCAAGGGGCTTCTGTCTCAATCCTACTCATCATCATCCGTCCCACCATCTAGTCCAGGGAAAGACTGAGTCTCTAGATCAATTTCCTTCGCGATCCCCTATCTTACCCGTATTGCATTCACTGCTGGGGACGGGGGTCAAAAAAATAAGAGTAATCACCTATGAGAACAAATCTTTGCAAGCTAACCTCTAAATCTCTTCTCAAAATCCCAAACACCCTCAGACCTAACTCCACGCCTCATCCACGCTCTCAAACCATAGAGTCAAATTTTAAATCGCAGGGCTAAGAAAGATTAAGGGCAACGCCCAATAGAAAACTCGCCATAAATGGTCATTTATATTAAAAAAAAAACAGTTTACGTCTAATCCAAGACCACAATCTCAAACCAGAATTTCAAATAATAGCCAATCAGTGGCTCTATATAAATAATTAGAAATTTAAATCAAACACGTCCAATCCAAGACATTCAATGCAAATACATATGCATGCACGTTCAATCTTGAGTCTCGGCTTAACAGCCAATTTGACCCGTGTCATATAGGCGACAAGTTCGACTCGTGTCGTGGATGCCTCAGGTCTGTGCCTTAACCTGCGTATGAGACGCTAATAAGGTACCCCGTCAAACGCATCAGAGCGCACGAGGCTACGTTTTCCTCCTCTAATGCTACATTTTACGTCTCTGTGGCTACATATTATGCCAATGGCTATATTTTACGCTAAGTGACTTCATGGCTGCATATTACGCCAAGTCACAGATGATATGTAATCAAGCATGCGAAAACCGTCGCACTCGCCTTTCGGACCATAAAATCCTTTAAATTCATTTGGACAGAAGTTACCGGCCAAGTACATTAGACCACATTTCAAATGCGAGTTCAAATATTCAATCAACATATTCGACCAAATGGCTAAGTCAATCGACTCATTTTACAGTGCCTTTCATGCAATAAATCCTTTAAATTCATTTGGACTAAATTCATCGGCTAAGTATGTTAGGCCACATTTCAAATACAAGTCCAAATATTCAATCCACATGGCCTACACAATGGCCAAGCCAATCAACTCATTTTATGAACCCAAATTATCGCACTCGCCTTTCAGGCAATAAATTCCTTTAAATTCATTTGGACAGAAATCATCGGCCAAATACGTTAGGCCGCATTTCAAATACGAGTCCACATATATCAATCCACATATCTGACCAAATGGCCAAGCCAATCAATCTGTTTCACGTACTCAATTTTATTAAAAATGTCCAATTTCTCATGTGGGACCCAAAATGACCAAATAATTAATTTCAAGCATACGTTGATAATCCTCAAATATTATTTTGAATACGAACACAAACCCCAAATATTTGAAATAGTAACATAAGGTATTGCTTGGGCCTGGTTTTGCATAAAATGCTCCAAAATATATTTTTTTGTATTCGAAACACACGGTACCAATAAAACTTGTCATTTTCAAATCAAAATTTAATTGGGTAACACATGAATAGTACACAAAAGGTTTGTAAACAGTGATTTCAAAATACTATTTGGCCTGTTTTTGAATAAAAGTCCCAAAAATCCATTTTTTCGGTACATGAACCTCGCGAGACCCACATTAACTACCACCAACAGCACATATTTGGTCAAGATAGCAACATAGCAAGCCCAAATAATATCCCACGGCCTTGTCACAGAATTGATTTGCACAAATACACCAATTTCGGCAATTTTTCCTAAACCGATTTATCTCGAATCGGGCCCTAGAGCTAGTCCATGGAATATATAATATTTTAATCGAGAAATGGATGTTTAACTTACCTAATCGAGGCTGACACGAAGTTGAGGAAGCGGCAGAAGCGGTGGTGCACGACGGCGACCGACAAAGCACAACGGATTTCGATGGATTTAGTCCAAATCGGGGCTGATCAAGGGTTAAACGGGATGGTTCACGAGCTGAAAATCAATATTTTTACATGAAAATGAGTTCTAGGGGTCGCTCGAGTTAACATATTTCAACATGAGCTATATGTCAAATTTAGGTAACATAAAACTGGTTCGTCGACTGAAACAGACAAGCAGATTTGAAAGGTCAAACGACCTCAGATCGAAGTGATTCAAAGTTCAGAGAACTCATTCAAAGTTCTGTGAACTCACCTCGGATAGGACTACAACATATCTAAAAATCACGAAAATCCAATGGTCAGATTTCCATCGACGGCCAGTTGAAGTTGGCGGCAGAATTCTGGAGCCAAGAGAGAGAGATCCGGGAAAGAGAGAACGTGAGCTTAAGGGAAGAGAGAGAGTAGTTTATCTGGTCAAATGAGCTTAAGGGTGCGGGGTGAGGTTCGACTTCCGCGCTTTGCAAAGAGGCAAAGTAAAAATTAGAAAGAGGATATATATACATATATATATATATATATATATATATATATATATATATCGAGTTAATGGCGTGCTGCTATGTAATGCCAAGTGTGTGTAAGAATCTTTATCGTCTTATTACCTCGAGGTTGGAGATGAGATATTTCTAAAAATACTTAGCATGCAACATCAAGTGTGGGTAAGAATCTTGACCATCTTATCACCTTGAAGTTAGAGACGAGATATTGCCAAAAATACTTGACATACAATGCCGCGCGTGTGTGTGAGAATCTTGATCATCTTATCATCTCGAGGTTGGAGAAGAGATATTGCTAAAAATTCTTAGCAACATAAATCGAAAAAAGAATTGATAATATATATATATATATAAATATATATAAAATCGACATTATCAATACGATGTTTTGATCCATTAAAGAAATGAGCTGAACTAGTAAACTGCTCATCGCGAGGAAATACTCCCATTTAGCATATATAATTGCAATTGTCGAATCATGGACTGAATAGTCGTGCAGAAACTGACTAATTAAGATCCACCCTTTTTGTTGGTGGGGGTCGGCAGTGAGATCCAAAGATTGTATGCTACTTAAAGTAGGCCCTACGATGCATAGGCATTGAATAACAATTTAATTAAATTGAAAATTGTTCATAGTCAAGACGCACAAGAAATGAACATTAAACATGATTTCGTAGAAGAAAAAAGGAGGGGATGAACCGGCGGCAATCGCTCCCCTCTGCATGTTATCATAAGAACCTCACATCTATTAGAGAGAGAGATAAGCAAGATGGACCGATCAAATCAAAAATTGCTTGGACCGGCCAGTTCTGTCCGATTCTCGATTCTATGAAATTGAAACATGTGATTTTTTGTTCGATTCGGTTCTCGATTCTAGGAAAAATGTACCCAAACATATTATTTTCTATTTTTTAAAATTTGTTAAATATTACCTAATAATCCATCGGTATTTTGTTATTTTCTAAAATATAAACCTAATTTTAATTCGTTTGTTAAACTAAAGTTGGTATTGTTCAGTTCCTACTAATAATTCACAGTTTTATCAGACCGTTAGAAAATCTATACGTGTGGCCTGTTTCCTTATATGCACTGAGAACTCCATACCCATAAAATTTCTCTTTTCAGACGTCCCATGATTCAGGACACGTGCTCTTCCCCATTAAAGTCAACGGTCCAATGTTGATACGGTTGTGACAAAATTTGATTGAACTTAGAGACACGGACATAAAACTTACTTTAAGGTTTTTTTTTTTCCTAATAATACCTTCTGGCAGTTATTTGTCTAGTTGTCATATCGATGCTTATGTGTATCAATAGCTGACATTTTCCCGTTTAGATTGGTTTTGATTCCATACACAAATGTTATTTTTTCGGTGGTCACAGGTTGAACATAAACAAACCTGCGTGAGAACAAGAATTAAACATACTTATCGATTATGAACCGTGACCGCCAATCGAATAAATTAATGTTTAGTGATAAAATAAAAGAATAAGAGCATATCACCTCGCAGATTATTTTGGGTTGCCTATGCTTCCTCGCGAATATTTGTTGCATTACACGTAGGAACACTACGCAAATGATCAGTGTAGTCCATTTGGTATACTTGGAATTTTGCAGTTTATTGTTGCGTTTGCAAGAGCGTGTGGCATGAGGGTTTTTTTTTTTGAGTTGATGCTTACAAATCATAAATCGATATCTCATGACATGTTTTATCTCTATCTAATTTTGTCTCTCGGAAAAAAAAAAATCCAAACTTGCACAATCGTGGCATACCTTACTCTAATGCAATTCGTCTCGCAAAAAAATACAATAAAAAAACCCAAGCCATACCCCCGATCCAATTCACTCCTCATTGTCATCTTGCACGATATCCCGTTAATATCTGTAGTGTCGATACACTGATGGATGACTGCAAGACGGTTCGACACGAGAAATCCACGTGTCAGAGGCCAGATTTAGGGGATGGGAGCACTCATTGTTTTTTTTTTCTTTTCTTTGTGAGGTAAATTCGATTTACAATAAACCGTTCCTTGAGGGCACATGTTTGGATTTTAATTAATAAGATGAAAACCTATATGTCGCACTGTATCAGATCGAAATTTTCTGGGTGAGATAATGGGATATATGACACGGATGTATCGTTTTGGAACTTTTAACGGTATTAAATATATAAACAATCATTTTTGAAAATATTTTTCAAATCGTTTTTTTTAAAACAAACGGAGCGTAATTATGAATAATGATTGCGGGACGGGATTTAAATATTTTTTTTTGGGGTCGTTCTCCTAAGGGAGGCGGGTGCAATTTCTTTGGTCGCGAATATTATCATTAAAAAAAGTTATTTTATTTAAGGTTCTGGATTTTCCCGATTTGGGTGTGAGGGGGCTCATGTTGGACATTCCAAGCCGGTCCCTGCGCATTTCTAATTCGAACGTTGACGCGGTTAAAAGGTTGTTCATCCATACCTTATCAAAACTATATAATAATACTACGATTAAATATATATTGCATTACATAAAATTAGAAAATATGTAGATGTAATCATGGTGTGCTGCCACGCAGCCATCGCGCGTGTGAAAATCTTGATCTCTAATCCTTCCACTTGAGACAGATATGCTAAAATACTGTTAGCAACCTAAAAAAAAAGAATTAATAACGTATTTATATTAAATAATCTATTTACGTTATCAATCTGATGTTTGTGATCCATTAAAGAAAAACTCTTTGGGAACACAAATCCGTTTGATTAACGCAACTTCATTTTTTTCTACTTTGCGAATCATTTTTGTGCTTCAGAAATTATTTTTAGAGTCTTTACAATAAGGGTAAAAAAAATGTGCTTCTCTCCAAATTTGAAGAAAACTCACAAGCAGAAGTAGCAAATCAAATTCTAATCAGAAATTATTTCTAAAATAGAAATGTTGTCACACGGGCTCTTAAATTGCTCATCAAAAGGCACCTTATATAATTACAAGTTGTTGAATCATGGACTCAATGGTCATGCAAAAATTGACGACCCTTTTGTGTGAGGGGGGTGGGTACTGAGCATCCAAGTTATTTCTAACTGTTTAAGGAGGCTCTACAAATGCGTAGGGCATTGAACAACAACTTATTAGGAGAAATTTGAATTATTATAGTCGAGATAGACACACCGGGACATAACAGTAACCTTAAAAAAAAAAAAGTGGACGAACCAGCGTGATCGTTGCTCTCCTCTAGCATGTTATCGTAAGATCTACATCCCTTATAGAAAGAGAGAAAGAGCAATAGTTCATGCACCTCGCCTAGAAGCAACGATTAGGAAAGTCTCTCTCACATGAGAACGCGACCGTAACCGCGAGCGACTCGGCACAAGTTGTTCCGATGCAGTATGCTGGCGCGACGTTGGATCGAACGGTGGTTCTATCATAGTAGGATAATAGCTTTTGGTGGTGAGCCCTCGATCATGGTGCGGATCATCATCCTGTACCCGAAGCATCCTCAACTATTGTGAGAATTTTTGTGAGACCACATGCCAACTGTTTCAAAGCCAGCTGTTGGATGAACTCGAGATTTAATATTAATTATTTTAACGTCTCCCCTTCACGGCTTAGTCCTAGTTTTTTTACTAATCTAAGCGTGAAAATACATCTTAAGAGAGGCAAATGGAGGGCCTCGGAAGATTCGACCTTAGGGGGCGGGGGGAAGGGGACTCCTGCTCTGATATCATGTGAGTTTTGTGGGACCACTGTAACTATTTCAAAAGTTTAAGTTGAATGCGTGGTTTAATATTAATTATTTTAATAACTATTTTGGTGCTCGTATTTAATTTTCGGTTTTTTTTTTGTTTGCTTTCTTTTCGAGGCCCAATCAAAAGCTGTCGGCACAACAGGAATCTTGACCTTTCTAAATTAAGAAATGCGGTGGAGATCATTTTGGTTCTTATGTTAACGGTACCTTCACGCAACGGAAACTAATGGAATGCTCCTTGGACTCTTGTGCAGGTCATGTCTCCAAACCGGACATCGCCGGCTCGCCTCCGCCATGCGCGGGGTGGGCTCGACCGGATCGAGCTCGACTGGGGATTTCGGGTCGTGACTGGGGCGGTGAGAAGGGGCCGACTGGCCCCTCGATATGATTAGCTCCATCCTCTCGCACGAATTCGAGAGGGCGAAATTGAAATTTTCGCATCCTCCCCAACCCCAACACCCGTGGAGGAGGAAGCATCGTCAACATCCAGCAGCTGTGGCCAACCTTTCTCAGACGTGGCTCGAACAGAGACCTGTGCTCCGCGTTTCCCGATCGCATGGGATTCACGATTTTGATCGGTCCAAGTACTTAAAAAAAAAGTAAAAAAATAATTGAGTTAATATCATAAAAAAAATTAAGATTCACGATTTTGATCAAGTCAAGTACTTTAAAAAAACTAAAAATAATTGAGTTAATATCATAAAAAGAAATTATAATTGATATATTCGTACCTTGAATTAATCCAAATGTGTTGGAGGGCAGACTTGGGAGGCGGGAGTACCGTATGTGCCTACATTTACAAATATAAACTTTTGATTAGATATAAACGACAACAGCAATAAAACACAAGGGCAAGGCAATAAATACAAGACGCGTTGAACCATATGTATATGACCTAAAGGCCTATCTTCGACTTCATGAAATTTAATGGAACCCTCTTGTCAAGCCGACGTGGCCTTCACCTGATTGGATGGCGCCGTTATAACGGGCTACGCGAACAACGACCATGATCATATAATGCACGAAAGATTTAATAAAATCTCGGGGAGTAATTATGGAGTAATAATGATTGCGGACCGATTTAAATAAATTGTTGGGTCGGTCCCACGAAAGGAGGCGCGTGCAATTTCTGAATAATTATCGTAAGGAGATTATTTTTTAAGGCCCTCGAATTTCCCATTGGTAGGAGGTCATGTTGGACATTCCACCAACCCATGCGCGTTTCTAATTCGACATCGACCGGCAAAAGCTGTTCGTCCATACCTTATTAAAGCATATTGCCAATAGTCCTGCGATCGGCTGATAAAAGGAATTTGGAGATGAAATGTTATTATCACAGACGCGGGATGGAGTTCCGATTCTCGCACTCCGCAGAGGTAAAGCAAAATTAAAGAGATGAGAATAAGGGTGAGCAAAACGATTGTTGATCCAATCAAACTAGACCGAACCTTACCCACTGTTGATTTTGAATGGTAATCGATGAATTCCAATCCGATTCTCGATTTCAATTTTTGAAATCGACGGGCACCGGTTCGGTCCTCAATTCAGGTGAGAACCATCCAATCGGACTAGTTGGAACTGGGGCCTATTTCTATAATATAGATATATACTTTTTTAATGAAATTATCTCTCTCAAATTTCCAGACTCCCAGGCCCAGCTCACTTGGAACCATGTAGAGCAATGTGGAACTAACTATGTCAAACATTTCACCTTACATGAGACATGTATGGAGGTACTATTCACTACAGAGTATATGATGTTCTAACAAATCTTTTTTAATTGATGTTAGTGCTCAATAGGACCGGTTCCAATTGGATCGATTAGCGGTTCGGTTTTCCGGTGGATCAACGAAACGAGCGAGTGGTTCATAATTTGCATTTTTGCGAAATCAGTCCATAGTCGGCGATTCTCAAATTTAGGATAGGAACCACCATATTGGAACCAATCACCCTTAGAGGAGAGTCAATAATACGTCGATAGGAAACACTATTATGACAGGTGTGGGGTGAGGTTCAACTCTCGCGCTCTACAATAATACTATATATATATAGTCATGGGTGTTGCCATGCAATGCTAGGTACGTGTGTAAGAATCTTGATCATCTTATCACCTCGAGGTTGGAGATGAAATATTGCTAAAAATACTTAGCGTGCAATGCAAGGTGTGTGAGAATCTTGATCATCTTATCACCTCGACGTTGGAGACGAGATATTGCTAAAAATACTTGGCATGCAATGCCGCGCGTGTGTGTGAGAATCTTGAACATCTTATCATCTTGAGGTTGGAGACAAGATATTGCTAAGAATACCTAGCAACATAAGCCAAAAAAAGAATTGATAATATATATACTCGACATTATCAATACGATGTTTTGATCCATTAAAAAAATGAGCTAAACTAGTAAACTGCTCATCGCTAGGAAAAAGGTGCTCCCATTTAGCGTATATTATTGCAATTTGTTGAATCATGGACTCAATAGTCATGCATAAATTGACTAATTAAGGTCCACTTTTTGTGGGTGGGGGTCGCTAGTGAGATCCAAACTTTATGCTGCTTTAACTAGGCCCTACGGTGCATAGGCATTGAATAACAACTTATTGAAGAGAAATTCGAAATTGTTAATAGTCGAGACACAAGAAATGAACATTAAACACGATTTCATAGAAAAGAGAGAGAGGATGAACCGGCGCCAATCACCCCCCTCTTTATATTATCATAAGAATCTCACGTCCATATGAGGGAAGGATGAGCAAATGGACCGATCAAATCGAAAATCGCTCGAACTGGCCGGTTCGGTCCAACTCTCGGTTCCATGAAATTAGAACAGGTGATTTTCGGCCCGATTCCCGATTCTAGGGAGGAGCAGTACCCCCGGACAGATTATTATTATTTTTAATTTCTTAAATGTTATCCTAATAATCCATCGGTTATTTTTTTTATTTTCTAAATATAAACCTAAGTTCAATTCACAGTTTCGTTAGCCTGTTCAAAAACCGATCACCCCCAGAGAGAGCCATAGTTTCCGCGATCTTGCCGGGATCGACGGTCGGAAAAGGTGTCTCTCTCTCACACGAGGCATGCCGTAACAACTAGGCGACCCCGACACGATGCTCGGTCGTGGTTTGCTCGCGACGTGAATCGAGCGGCGATAATATTCATCAGGCCGATGACTTTGGCGGGGACACGCATTAAATCGAGAAAGAAACAAAAAGGGAAAATCAAAGTTGGTGGGGGTGGCCAAAAAGGAGTCAAGAGGCTCATGATCTGGTCGTCCCCGGAAGTCCACCTTGGATTACGGTGTTCCGACACTCGCATCATCTGTACACAAAAGCAAGCCCCAACTATTTTGGGGCCCAGATTTAATTTTTATTTTTTTTTTTTTTTTTTTTGGCTTTATTTCTTCGAGGCTTAATCAAAAGCTGTCGGCACAACAGTAATCTTGACCTTTGCTAAACTAGAGAAATGTGGTGGTGGTCGTTTTAGTTTCTATGTTACCGTTGTCACCTTTTACCAAAACGGAAACTAGCGGAATGCTCCAAGGCTCGTGCGCATGCCATTGCCACATCCTCGATTCCCTCGTGCCGCGGCCGTGGGCTCGGAGGGTTCGGATGGAACCAGGATCGGGTTCCGACCGGGGCGGTGAAAAGGATGTTGAGTCGCCTCTCAATACGATTATGCTCCGTCTTGGCACGAATCCAAGAGGACGAAATTGGAATTTTCGCCATCCCTAACCCCACAGGCGTGGAGGAGCAAGTGTCGTCAACATCCAGCAGCTAGGGTCAACCTATTTCAAACGTGATTCGGAATGAAGACACTGTGCTCCGTGTGCGGACTGCATGCGCGTGTCCCGAGAGCATGTGATTCACGGTTCCGATCTAAGTCAAGTACTTTTTCAAAAAATAAGAAAAATTAATATCATGAAAAAAAAAACATAGTGATATATCCGTGATAAATTCACATCAAATTAATTTTTGAGCCATTAAAAAATCTCAAACTGATACACTCGTGACATATTTCTTCTTTGTAAGCTTCCGTTAAATTTTACAGCGAAATTACTGAACTGGATGACACATGACATTAACTCAATTGACATGAAAGTCCACGCGAAAATCCACACAAGTTTGGGATAAATTTATCATAAGTGTATCATTTTGAGAATTTCGAAGTCCCAAAAATTAAATTAGGGTGAATTTATCGCAAATGTTTCGATCTGAAGTTTTTGGTCACTAAAAAATTAATTTGAGAATGAATTTAACGCAGATATACCTGTTTATTTTAATTTTTTTTTCTTGGTATTCATGTCAATTTAGAACAAAGATAAAGAAAATTGGAAAGCCAAAAATAACTGTGAGAGAAAGAGACGGGAAGAAGATTGGAACCAACCACGACCACACGATGGTCGCGGGTCGACGAAAGTCGGTGCGAAAGGTAAGCGTCGTCAGACGGGGGGGGCCCAAAGGGAGTCAGCCACTCACGGTCGCGGACGGAACAAGTCAAGACGAAAGGCCAACGAGATTCCGACACGTGACGCTGGCCAAACAATCCCACGTGGGGCGGCGCACGGCAAGCGACAGCGAACGGCCAGCTTTATTTTCCCACGATTAGGTGCGAGACGCAAAGTAGCATTTCCATCTCCTGCCTAGCACCAGCAGCTCTTTAGGTCAGGAAGACATTGAAGACTGCATGTGATCTCACCAAGAAAGTTGCTAAGGATTTAGCGCACGTGGCGTGCCATCTGCCGACACAGCGCCCCACCTTAGACACCCTCATCGTACCGAGCCTGATTGGAAGGATGACGACGGGATCGCTCGACCGATCCGAATCTAGGGGATTGGGTTCCGTGGAAAATCAGATTTAGATAGGGGATTTGTGTGGGTTTGTGCCACTCAAGGTCGTACGATTGGGTTTAACGATTCGCGTAATGAATATTCACTCTTGGGCATGCCACGAAAAACCAAAGATTAAAGGTTGGTTCGCAACCGGATCGCTTTATCGAAAACTGATTCGCCAATAGAGCATGCCGTGCTCGTTTGAGCGAAAGAATTTTCCAGACCAGTTGTCTGAATTCTCACGAATTTGGTCATCATCTTCTTGGTCGTGTCTCCCTACCGAAGTTGTTTCTTGGCATGCTAATGTCTGCCTCAAGAAGATACGAGGGGGAAAGCAGGGAAGCTGTAGCCCATTGTACACACGATTCAATGTGGCAACAATAAGAACAACCAGCGTACAACAGCAAAACTCATCCCATGTTGTTCGGTTTAGATCACCGTCACTTCCAGCTTCCATCATTCACAACAGATTAATCGGTCCGCACTGACATAATCCCAACCGCCGTCGCTGTCGATGCCGAGGAGTCTTGGTAAAGCCTCGGGTCGTTTGCCTTTGTATCTCTCCTGAAATAGCTTCTGAAGATCCTCTCTCAGCAAAAACGCAGGTCAAGTTGATCGGTATCTTGTCCGTTCGACCTGAAACTGTCTAACAAGCTGCAAAGACTGATGGTAGAGGTCGAGGTCAAGGCCGTCGACGTTTCTACCCACTCGTGCCTGCAACACCGCCTGAAAAGCAAGAAATTTTTTTTAACCGGAATGGTCAATACCACCATGCACAATGCGCTCTCCCCCATTTAAAATGAAAGTTCTCACCTCATTATCAGGTTGAATCCGGAGTTCGCCGATGAACTGGTAGATCGAACCAGCACGAAAGCTAAGGTCCCTCAGATGCTGCGTGTCTATCTTCAGACTAGCATCTCCATCAACAATAACCGCTACGGCCGTCTCCACCGAATACTCTTGTAACCTCAAGTGAAAAGCAGATATCAGTCCCCCCGATAAACCACCCGAAAGGAGAAACTGGTTAACATTAGAAGCAAAAGATGCGCTGGTGATCGACGGCGAACAATCCAATCGACAATGTCTAGACGATTCTCCGGTAGGAACTACTGATAAATGAAGGACAAGAAAAGGACAAATTATCCAAAAGCATTTCCCCGACCTCGCATCGGCCGGACCCCTTTCAATTCCTAACAGGTTGGGGCGATTGCTTCATCCCAGTTCAAAATAGGATCAGCCACATGCACAAGTAATCGAGACAAAATCAATACCTAGGAAAGTGTCTGGTCCAAGTTAATTACAGGCATTGCCATGTGCAATACAGCATCAGTCTTAAACTCATCATGAATTGAAACTCAACACAGTTTCAATTTTTTCTTTTTTTTTTTGGGAAGCCATCACAAACATTGGAAGTTCATCACCAGCGAAGCCTGCGGAATCTAACAGAATCGAAACCAAGTTCCAACAGCGGAATGTTGACGACAAATTCGTAACTCTAGTCTAGTCCTACAAGTACACGAGAGCTGTCGCTCCGGAGCTCGGCTTCACAGCCAGATCATCGAACCTGGACCAACGAAGAGCTACAACTATGCAAACCCTAGCTCCCACGGGCTCCATTTTCGGAGATTCTACGTTTCCTAGGGTTTCTCGTGCCAAATATCCCCTCGCCAAAAGCGAAACCAGAGTAGCAATGGAGAGTGAAAATGCCGAGTACATGGACGAAAATGAAGGGGGAGAGAAAAGCACACTGATACACGCTTCAATAGATTGAGGAGGAGGAGGACATGACAGCGTACTTGCCGAGGACGCGAAGAGAAGCCCCGTCGGCGAAGAGCGGAGAAGGCGGACGGAGGTCCTTCAGCGAAACCGGAGCTCCGGATTCGACGGTGGAGCCCGAGGACGCCATATTCGCGCAGCGGAAATCACGCTCTGTGACGTCGAACGGCGACCCGGATGACTCCCGTCTACTCTTGCGGCGCGGGCAGGTGCGACTGGGCTCTCGGCCCACCATCAATCCGATAGCCCTTGTGACTGGGCCTATGGGCCCACCATTGATCAGATGGCCCTCCTTGTGGCTGGGCCTATCTCTCGCGTTATGTCCACCGAGATGAAGATCAAGAACAGAATTTCAGAGAAGAGGTCGTCCTCATCACTGCTGATCGTATACTTAGGCAACAATGGCAATCTCATGTTCAATAGGGGTCAATAGTTTATACAGATGCACAAACTCTCACTCTTGTACATTTTTAATCGATTTTTCCTTTTTTTTTTTGCATAAGTTAATTGCTATTGGTACAAAGCTTTGAATCACAGCCAATGTGGCATTTGGTTAGACTCGTCGACTCCGACTCCGACTCCATGTTAGCGTAAACTCCCCTATATTTTTCCTTCCCTCCAATTTTTTTTTTTTATTTTGTAATTACCTATACAATTGCGTGGACTCCTATCATGATCTAACTATCGAGTGTGAATGAATACGAATGTTTCCATGTACTACAGCTACTGTGATTCTTTGCTTTAATGAAACACTTGTGGCGATGCGTAGAACTCGCCCTCTATCAACATTGGCCTCAGATCTTCTTGGCACATGAACTCCAGTGGGAAGGTCACAAGAAGTCCCCTGACAGATTTCAGTCTCTCCATCGGGTCTGTCTCTTTAGCATCTCCGTCGTCGGTGTTCTCCAGCTTCTTGGGTGCTATTCCTAGATCGATGGTGGTGATCCCGGCCTTGTCTTTCCAGTAGGCCATGCTGTGTCTCAATGATGCTCTGTGGCACGGTTAATGTCAGACGAATGAAAGCCTGACTTAAGGAACAAAGAATGAGGAAAATGCTCTCAGGCTGCGTCATACCTTGACCTGATGTTATCATTAGGGATGCAAGCAAACACATCGTCGTAAATTTTGGAGTTTGCCTGCAGAAGGATGATACAATCAATTCATGGCAAAGTCCAACCGAGACCAGCGACCAGATGTGTTTTTCTCAAACTTGCTGTACCTTTGCAGTTGCTGACCACAAGTCCCTGTACGTTGCATCGGCAACGGGATCCTTTATTTGGTGGATCTGCGAGAATTGTGTGCCGGAAGTCACTATTAGATACATGGTCTTGGCATACTAGGATCTAGGCAAAATACTGTCAACTGAGGGAAAACGTCGTAATATAATGTATAGAGCATCGAGAGTCTTAATCATGTGATTGGATCACAAACCTCTCGAGGGTGAAGTCCTAAGTGTTCCAACCATAGCGAACACCTGAGACTATGAGAAAACTTTCCCGCCTTCCACGGCTCTCCATTAATAGATGACTCCACAAACTCCTTATCTTCAATTATTACCCCAATCTGAGAAGAGCAGCATCGTTAGTCTTGGAGCAGAACAAGATGAAAGAAGCACTGTAGAGTCTAAGCGCGATGAATTGGAGAACTTGAAGAGTGAAATAGAGCTAGCTCTTTACCTCGGAGTCTCTTGATCCTAGTAAACTCCTATCATTGATATTTGAGGATCCAATAAAGGACACTCGATCATCTATAATCATGACTTTACTGTGCACATACACCTGCAACAGATGATCCACAAGAACATTCTTAAACAATTTAACTTCATCCTATCACACGAATTGACATCCTACGAAGTTTTGGCTAATGGTTAGGAACACATACTTAGCAATATCTTCAAGATAAAAACTCATTCTCATGGTACACACTACTATATCAAGTAACACCGCCTTCTATTGGGCTCCAACACCCTCTCTGAACTAGCTATCATCTACCTAACATGTGACTGCTTCTTTGTACAAGGACAATAAGTTAATGGCCATCAGGCACTGCCAACAGAATAATTATTGGGACAACTAGAATAAGAACTAGGGGCTCGTAAGGGAGAAAGCAAGAAGCTCCAAACAGATACCTGACTTGTTGCCACGGGGCCACAATCAGAAAGTCTACCATAAGACCGTAGACCATAAAAGGAAATATAGTCTTGTGCCTTATCACCAATTGCTTCTTTGAGATTGTGCAATATCGAGGTCTTTCCTCTGCTAATGGTTCGATATTGCCAATGCATAATTGCTCTAACTGTGGCTGCTCCACCATCATCAATGCCTCCCTGTTATCGAGTGTCATGAAGGGAAGAAAGGTCAAGTAACTCTCGTGTTCATCTTAATCAGAGAACTAATCCCAAAATAAGTACCTGAAAGCCAGGCAAAAGAGGTAGGACAATGATAACACGGAAACTTCTTCTCTCTTTGTGTGCTTGCAAATGCGCTTGTATAATGCGTCAAGGACGCGATTCTGTATGGTCTCATCCCTTGCAAGACCTGATATGAAAAATTGATTCTGGAAGCAAGCAAGAAGTCATCACTAAGAATGCCCTTTTTGACATTAAAATAGCAAAATTAAGTCGCACATATCCGTTGAAAGAAAGAATCTCAATGTTCAAGAAATAAAACGACATAATCGTTGAGACACCTCTCAGGTTAAACAATTCATATTGTTGCACAGTCTGAAGGTTTGTTTTGGCCATTTTTGTAGAAATGTTCTAATCATCTGAATGTTTCATCTCCTGGGCTAACTAAAGTCTGTATTGCTTGGGCTCCTTACTGTCAGTTAAAGCCATAAATCAGCAGCATTCAATTTTCTGGTTGGTTGTCTCTTTCAAAATCTTTAAAAGATGAAACATGGCATGTAAAAAAGGATGTGCCACTCCAGGTTAGGTGCAGCTTCAGAGCACACTATGTAAAATACACAATTCGACCAATGGTTAATGGACATGGACTTGTGATCAAATGTTTCAATAAACCCACAAATTCTCTGTTGAAAGACCAAGAGAAGCATCTTCCCTCCGTGCCTAACTTAGCAGCATAATTTGGTTCTTTACATGGCAAAAGAATTCAATAGAGCGGTAGTAGTTGCAAGTGATTCCAAAAACATTTCGAAGAAAAATATGCCGTTCAAATGGTCTATTTTTCAAAAGATGAACGAAGAAAATAAGCCAAAACAACAGGAGATCACAAGTATATCCATTGCAGATCCTGTAGATGTCGTCAAACCATAGAAGGTACTCAGTTACTTTATGGTTGTTACCTCTATGTAAACAAAGTGCTCAGCTCTTCTCGATAAGAGAGCAGCAAGCCTTGTGATACTCTCTTCTGTTTGGCTTGTACCCACTGACCATTGGCTTGCACTCCTGACAATCTACATATCGCAAGAGTTTTCTTATAGAAATGCTAGCATCATGCCTAAAAACTCGGACAATAACCATAATTCTGAATTTAAGTGGTCCAATGATGAATGTCTACCTGACATCCACAAGTGACACGTGGACCCCATTGTCCATGTCCAGTTGTCACATCATTGTCACCCTCGTCTGAAGTCTCCCGCTGCTCATCCACAAGTCTCTTGCTAAATGTGCAACCTTGGGCAGATTTTCCCTTTCACAATCAAGGCAATCAACTGTCATCAACAAACCTTTCAACTGAGTATCCTTAACAGAATCGTTAATTTTGGACTTCAGGAAAGTAGGTAAAGACCTTCGCAAGCAACAGAGGGTTTGAGATGATGATCATGGTGGTGTGCATGGGGGCCATTTGGCTTATGGTCAAGATCAAAACTTCTTTGCGGATCAGCTTCTTGGGGTAGAAGTAACGGGATAGTGTCCAGTGGTGACTCTGAGGAAAAGGAGTATGCCTGCCATGGCCTAGGTGGTTTTCTTCCGCATTTGTACTTTTGATGTCGATCTCACTGCTTCTTCCCATATAATGAGGAAGGACCATATAATGGCGAGGAATGAGTAACGGGATTGTCTGCTCATTTGGAGCTTTGTTTCTCTGGAAAATGAACAAATGATTTAATAATATGATATATTCATGAAGTGAGTGCCATAAAGTTGAGTGAAAGTATCAAGAGACCTTGGCATGGTTCCAGCGCTGGACAAAGTGGCCTAGCAACATCTCGGCAAGGTGGTCCCCAGAGAGCACATTGGACATCATGCCATGGCATGCGGGGATATTTTTCTCGCTCAAGCTCATCCATCATTGTGTCTTCCCAGGAATCTGGTTCAGATTCTCTAGCCAGACATCAGTAGAGTACTACCATCAGATAAGCATATGGGAAGACATGACGATAAACTTGTTTGTGTTAGGTTCTTGTCATGAATTTCTAATGATTCATCTATTGCTTTCTTGAACCAATCGCAATTGGACATATTTCACCCAATAAAAAATGGAAAAAGAGAACTGAGTACCGGGATTGTAATAATCCTTTCCCGGCCATATGGAAGGAGGGCAATCGCCCACTTTATGATCAATGGTGTCATAACGGCCAAAGCATAGATCTAGTCCTCCAAGAAAGCAGATTTGGTAGTCGACAATAACGAGTTTTTCATGGTGTGACCTGACCGGACAAGATTATTCATTTTCTGTTTGAACTGCAGCTGTATCAGTATGAGCTTATCCACAATTGCTTACCATAGATAAACTCCAGTAGACAAGTGATCAGGATATCGGAGCACCTTCACATTCTCATGGATGTCAAGGAGCTTCTTTTTACTGTACATACTGTTGATTTTTAAAGCAATAGAAACCTCCTTGTAAAGAAGGATGTAAATCTGCAGGATTAAGAGAGAGAGAATTATTAGGTGGTCTATTGACAGTAGTAACAGGTAATCAGAGAGAAGGACAACAAGCAAGGAGAAGTATCTGACTACGTCATATAGAGTTAAGAGGCAAAGGCCTCATATCTGGCCTCTGCTATTTGATACAGATGGCCTACTTATTAAACCAAATGAAAGTAGATATGAAATTATTTGAGGCTATGGAACCAACATTAGCTGTAAACATGGCTTAAAAAACCTACTATTAATGTGAAAAAAGAAAAAAAAATAGAATATATATTAAGAACTCCAAGAGAAATATTGAAACTCTCTAGTCTAGCTCTTTCCCACCATTCGTGGTGAATCTGATATTATGGACTCCAAACACCAAATGTGGACAAAGAGGCAAAACCAAAAAAATCATCTGAAAGATGATGGCACAATCAATACAATTTCGAGATACTCTTTTGGGGATAGAGTTGAATCCATAGAAGAAGAAATACTTTATATGGAGATATAAAGTAACGATAAAAAAAATCTCACTAACAGGTGAAGAAAAGCCAAAACCACAAGAGAATGAGTTATGACAGAGGGACAGGTTTTTTGCATCTTCACCTGAACTCCTTGCTTAGCCTTGGCTCTAGTATTGTATCGAGCCTGGAGGAAGGATGTTTCCAAAAGGACGTCTCAGATACAATTCAGGGCAAAGCCACCACCCGGTAATGAATATCTGCAAATAGGTACCCTATCATTTCAGTATGAGGAGACGAAAATTCTATTCCGTTACAGCTATGTATGATGAAATGACAAACCTCAGATTTAGCATCCTCTATTGCAGAAGCAACTGCTTCAAAAGCTGCGTCCCCCATTATAAACACTTGAACCTGACTTCCATCTTCTTTAGACCCTCTAGGAGGAGCGAAGGAACTGTAGCAATGGGGATGACACCAACCTTCTGGAGGCTTCAGAACAGCATCACTAATGGCAGAGAAATCCAACCTCTGACTTTACCGGGACTCGTTGTCCGTAAGTTTATGGACCGATTTCCACATGAAACCTTTTGACGTTTCAAAAACCCTTGTAAATATAATATATAATTACCAGACAGAAAACAATTAAAAAAAGACAACAAATTTCTACAATAACTGCTTTATGTAAATGTGAAGCCCACAATCACTTGTAACATTATTAGGAGACGTAAAAAACTGACGATGATTACAATGGTAAACCCTCTAGATGCAATCAACCTGCCCATAATGTGTGTCACTGCAACAGAAAAAATCTCCAATTACTTAAAAAAAGTGAGGTAGGTAGAAGTAAAATTATTCATCTGGTAGATACGTGCACTTAGTTTCCATCAAGCCGCTAGTTGAAGTTTTCTTTACAGAAGCAGAATGACAATTTGATAATATCTATATTTTTTCTGGAATTTATTAACTACCTCCATCTAGAAGTTACAGAATCTTGGATAGGTAAAGGTATTTTATATATGGCTTGGCGCGTGCGTAACTCATTCAGCTCAGAATGGACCTGGAAACTGAAAAATGGGGACAGTATACTTCTACCAAACTAATTTATATTTGCCAAAGCCCACACAAAAATGCTGGTTTGAGCTCCTTGATTGTATTCCATAGTGCCATATGCATATGCACGGATCCAAGCACGCAATCTCTCTTCCCCCCCCAATCATCACGCCCTATGAGCGCGCATGCACACAGCGTGTTGAAATAAAAAATAAGTATGATAAAAAGTTTCTGGCCTGGTGTACTTCCAGGGCCAGATTTGCCACAAACAAAAGAAAGCTGAAATTCCCACTTACCTTGAAACCATAGTTATAGAGGATTTCGTTCGTTTGTCTGACAGCCAAGGAAACCTAGAACTTCCTTTCGGCACGGAAACTTTCCTTTCCTTCGAGTGACTGGTAGTACATCAAAGACGGAGTAATCCACGGGTTCTGTGTCCAGGTGGATCTTCCAGAAATGCCAAAAAATCCAGGTTTTAGAAACAGCCCACACCACAACAATCAGATGACGCAATGATTTCACGTTAAAGTATGCAAAAAAGAGAGTGAAATGTCTAATAGCATTGACAACAGCAAGAAAAAGGCATAAAAATGTAGACCTAAATATGCAAGAGCTTCAAATTACCAAGTCCATTAGCAATATATATTGTAATATAATAAAATTAGATTAATGGAGCATCTGAATGGTGACCTTTGCAACAAATCAGAACATAAGGCAACTCACCTGTTGTTTCTATTCTATGATCTAAATGCTTGACCATAACATCAAAAACTCGTACTTTAGTTGTAATCAAGCACAGGTCACAGACATTTTGAAGGTCTAGTAAGTGTTGAACAGTTCAAGAAATATCCATCACACTTTACAAATAGCTAAAACGATCAATCTGAGCGTCATCTCAAAGACAAAACTGAACCACCCAAGTTTCAAATTTGAGGAATAAAATACCTTTTGCCAGTTGTTGTAACAGCCAAACCACTGACAAGGCCAGCAACTTATTTCTGTATTGTCCTTTGAGAGTTGCGGTAAATGTTTCACCATTACATACCTTCTATCAACTTTGGACCATACTCCGACGAAAATGACAACTTGGAGACCTCCAAAAATTTGCAAACCTGAAAAAATTTCAGAAAAGCATGACGCAATATATGGTAGGGAAGAGTCAATACAATGCAGGAGGGCATACTTTTCAGCTTTATTTTGATTACATAGTATTACCTGCGAAAAAACTAAATGTGGAATAAATTCATGTATATACTAAATAAGATTCTTGTACGAAGATATTTTGGGAAACAAAAATGAAGAGCTTCCTGATGCAATATGAAAAAATAGAGAGGTGTCATCATCCGCACTCAACAATGCCAATTCTTCTCGACCACTCCAACTCAAGCAATTATGCATTGCAGAAGGAAAGGAAATAGAAAGAACAGTTACATATTGGTGTTCAGTAATATAACTGTGGGCATGGCAATGTGCTCACCTCTCGAGAATTTACAATATCCAAGTTCCCTAGAAAGTGGTTCAAATAATTCTGCATGGCCACCTTTGCCCTGTCTGAAACTGTCTGCTGCCGCCCCAGTGATGGGCATATGATAGGCAAAACAGCTTTTGATGGAACATCCCTATGTATCAAACTATCTGTAAGGACTAAGATTTCTAATGCAAGGGAATGGTGATAAGATGCAAGAGCAGAATGGCTCACCTTGCTTTAGACCTCTCTTCAGTAATTAGAGGTAAAGCTCCATCATCGGGTTCATCATCATCTGGCACCACAGCCATCTGGTCTACGATGCCTAAGCTTTGAAGCCATTCTTTAACCTTGCAAAAGAATCTTTTAATTAGAATTTGACAGATCAAAAGGGTGATAATAAGCCTTGGACATAATCTAACGAAACAGAACAAGAGATTAGGGAAATAGAGAAAGATTAATGATGTAATTGAGCACCTGTTCTTGCTTCTCATAAAATTCCTCAATAAGGGCACGCTTCTTCAGGGCGAAATGTAGGTAGAGAACTTGTGAAGCTTTCTTCCATAAATGCCACTTAAACTGCAAGGACAATTTTGAATCAAACTGGGCATAGTTCCCTCAATCATCATATATGTCTAAAGTATTGTTAAATAAGCAACAGAATCTAACTTTTTTTGTTTGGTTAACAAAATTAGCTTGGAATTGAAATAAGCACATCAATGGTCCTCCTGTAACTCGGGATTTCTCCTTCAACAGTCTGCATCCAACAGTTACAATAAAGAGACGGTGGTCTTTGCAAATCAATATCCATTTCCAGGGCGGACATCAAATCTTGGCAACTATACGCACATCTTTTAATCCCTTTAATCCTGCATTCCTCAAGTTCTCAATTCTCATTCCTAAAATCTACAAGTTAGCAAAGTTGCACGAAGCAAATGCGCAAATCACTTCAAGCTGTTACGTTCGCTGAAACACATTCATCCGATTAAATTGAACTCTGGTAGAGGACGCATGCAAAGATTGCAAAATCTAGGAACACCACTTCGATGAATAAGGTACATAGAAACTAAATTAGCATCTTCACCAATGTTTCCAATTTTAGACCTAACGCAATCTCGAAGGAAAACATCATGGAAGCAAACGGCTGAAACACATGATGCGTCAGATGTCATCGTTCTTTCATATCTTCCCCAAAAACTACATCGTCTTCGGATACATGACCTCTTCCTCCACATTCTCCAGAGCGAAAAATCGTGAACCGAGATTTGAGTCCAGAAAAAAGCTGAACTGCCACGGAACAAAGTCGTTCCAGATTTCCAATCCATAATATTAACAAAGATTTGATGAAAAGGATTACCTGTTTGTACTGCAATTCGATTGTGTAGGACAGGAGCATGGGGCTGAACTCGCCAGTCTCGGGCCGCGAGACGGAGACAATGGTGGCCGCCGGCAGCTCGTCGAAAATCCAGTCCGGGTCGAGGCAATGCCGCTGAGACGAGGCGCGAGGGATGGCGCCCCCTCCCGCCTCCGACGGCCCTTCGTCGATGAGTCTCTCCGTCAACATTGATCAAACGATTCTGATGGAGGCACCGCTGATTCAGCTTCGCATGTCCCTTTCAATCACTGCGCGCTCTGGCAGAGAGAGAGGGAGGGAGCGCGCGAGCGAGCGAGCGAGAGAGAGTTTTTTGCGGAGTTGAGTGCGAGAGAAAGGGAGGTTGGGAAGACGACGTTGGCAGTTTTTATAGTTTGCAGAGATGGCGCTATTTTTGCAGGGAGGGATGGCGATGGTGTTTGATAGGGTTACCTGCAGTGACTCCGGATATTGGCGACAACAGGTCGTTGGGCCAACCGAAACGCAGTGCGAGGCGAGGTACGGCCACGTGTCGAGAGAGCAATGGGCTTGCACGGAATGTCCGATCACCCGCGACATTCGTGTGGTAACTTTTTGAGGCGAGAAGACAAAGCGAGACGTAACTGGAACGAGTTTTGATTCCGTATATTTTATTCGCATCTGGCCGAACCTCCACGCTGTCCCAACTGACAGCCTGGTGAAAGTACAACTCTACCCCTCCCCTCATCCCCAAATTCCCCCCAAAGGCTTGGGTTTTCTTTTGGGGGCAAAGCCCAGTTGGTCCCAAAACAATGTGGTTTTTACTTGCAAGCAATTTACTACGTTGTCTTGAGAAAACAGGTGAAGTTGATGATTGTCTACGGCAAAATTTCAAGCACTATACTGCTTGTGTAAGTTCAATGAAAGGGTCAAATCAAGTAGGCCCATCAAAGTCTATTTTCCAAACAGGGGCTATTTCGGTCATTTCAACCCAACCCACGCATATGCTGTCCGAGGATCGTTTCAAGAATATCCTTTTTATTTTTGGGTGCTTGGAGCTGAGAATATGCTGCAAAAGCAAATGATTGCTGCCTCTTAAAATAACAAAGATGACTGCTATTATATTAAACCATTCATTGCAGAGTCATTAAACAGCACAAGTTATTAAGAGAATCTACCAAAGACCTCTGTAGGAGGATGCTTTTGTACCCCCCCAATTGAGGATAACAGGTCAAAGACATATGCAACTCTTGCTCTGTCCAGCATCAGAAATTCTGTCTGTACACGGCTGCTTCGACCTGCTCGTGCGAACAAAATTTGTTAAAAGACTTCTTAAAAGCCATGTGCATGCGGAGGTCTGAGGACAATTAGCCCAGAGAATTTTGTCGGACATCTTGGAACAAGACTCCTTTAGAGGATGCTGCTGCAAGGTCAAACAAACACGATCGTGGTTATGCACCAATGGGAAGTTTGACACAACAGAGGTATATTGACACGAACTTGACACGACGGAGGGGAAGCTCGGTGCTTGTTCATCATATTACTTTTTTCCATCAAACTTTATATATATTAAGCCGTTTAACTTTGATAATTTCACTTTTTCTAACTTAATTTTTGAGAAAAGATCGAATGGTACTCCAAAGCCAAACAAGATAAGCTTTATTGACAATGAAGATTCTGACTCCTCACATCAGCAGCAGAGACAACAGCCAATTTAGGATTTCATGTGCAGGGTGCCGATGCAGTGTATATGTGACATGTATGGGGCTCTTTCGTAAATGGCGTCATAATACGCTAAGAATATTCGGGCTGTATAAGGCATCGTTCTCATGGTTATCATCAGATTGCCTAGCTCAATTTGCAAAGGAAGCTTTAGACATGCATGTGATCATTTCTCCAGCGATAACTGCGTCTGCTAAATAAGCTTGTCAGGAACTCCAAAGATCCAAGCTTGCAATAGTCACATGACAAATCAGCAATCTCTCATTCATATAACAATGAGAAGAATCGTAGAAGGTATGATGAATAGTTATCTAAGATGATCTTGGTAGTGCAAAATACTCACATGTACCAGTAAAGCTGAGCACCTAAAGATCAGATGTGCAAGCTTCTAAATCGTTCTAACTGGCCCTCAGCAATGCGATATTCAAGTGGAACTCCAATGTCTGCAAATACGGTGAATCTTGGCCAGTGAAGCCATATAATCATCCGACCTGAAATAAGCCACATGCGAGTTTGATATTCTGATGGATTTGTCACAAATCAAACTGCATGTGCTATCTTCCAATTTTACCTTTCTCCATAAGGGGACTGACACGCGGCAATGATACAATGTTTAGCCCCTTCTGGCTTGTTCTGTAATGCCAAAGCATTGTCCTGATTTCAGTTGCGCAAGAGAAGATAAACAGCTAGAGTGCACAATTAGCGATTTAATGGTGATTCAAGAAACCTCTTGTAGCAAAAGCGTGATGATATCTTCATGCAAGAGGGTCTTCCTCTAAAGGTTAAGGACCAACTAATTGCATAAAGATTCCATAAGTTGAGAGCAAACCTCAGCCTCGTAGTAAAGGCCAGCATACAAAGAAGCATAGAAGTACTCACTGTCCCGTCCGTTCTGAAATCCAGCAACAAGCTACAACGGAATAAAGTAACTACGATGAATTTCGCGAAGAAATATTACTGCTTGAAGGCATCAGGTTTGACTGAAAAAGGCACTAAGGAAAACACTTCTATTTTGCTATGGACTTATCAGCAAGAAAGTGGTAATGAAGAAGTTAATTTTGAATTGCAACAGGTGAAGAAATTTGATTTTCAGGTAACATGTGAAAATAACAAACACGTGAGAGCATGCACGTGTTGAAAAGATTGGAGAATGTTATTCTATTAGGAAACCGTAAAAGATTACAATGTCCACTCATTCTCCTATAAAGCTTTATAGTTGTCTCACTTTTTTAGTATTGATAGACTGGTGCTGTATCCCTGCACGAACTATGAGTTCACTACTCACTTGGTGATTGAAATGAGAAATGTAAGAGTTAGTTTCCACATTTTTTTCTTTATTTTTTTAATTATCTGGTTCAGCCCTCCAAGCAGGTATATTTTAGAAGTTTTAAGCATCAACTTCGACTCTGTTTCTGCGACTTCAACTGAGTCTGCATTTATTTTCAGACAAGAGGCACCAGTAGGTTCCAACTTTTTGTTCAGGACATTCAGAATCAGAAGATCTGACTGGAGAAGACTATAAAGAAGATCTGGAAAGAACATGCGCATGCACCATTCCAATAAGTGGATGAGCTCGGAAGCACGAAATAGAATAACCGGAGTGCTCACCAATCGATAATCTTTAACCCTCTCAAATTTGAACAATGTTAGGTCCTAAAGAAGGTAGAACTTGATTATCTAATAACATCAGCTCAAGCCCCTGAGAAATGAGCAAAGGAACTAAGATATACAGGAACTTGGCTATCAACGGGAATCAGAGAAAATCTTCACACCAATGTACCCTGAGAAACAGAAACCAACTCTTTCGAAATTACAGAAGCAAGATTGAGTTAATAAAATGTCAAGAGGAAAGGCCAAACAGTGTTCGCACAGGAGTCCTTTGAAAGGCATATTCCTAAATTCAACAAAGATGCTAAAGAAACAGAAAGAGAGCAGCTGTTTCAGTAGCTGTTTCTGCATAGATCTTTCCAAAGAAGTAAATAGATGAAATCAACACATCCTAAAATCTTAGGCAAACTAATAATTTCAGTTCCATAAAAAGATATTCGAGTCGAGCACCTTTTCTGGATCTCCCCCATCTTTAAACAGGTCATATGCCTCCCGCATTACAGGTCGTGGATCCCTCCCCACCTTCAATCATATATAGAGTTTTTATTGTAAATTAGGGGCGTAGAAATTTCTTTTGCAGCAAAGTAAAAGCAAGTAGATAGCCATTGTGAAATTGCAAGAGGTACCATAATCATGTTTTGTGCACACCCAATCTGAAAGCATGAGGTCATACACCCATAATTCAAGGCAATAGCTAAACTCCAACAATGAGTAACATTCTTAGTCAGGCCCAATGGAAGAGTTAACATAGCTCATGCGGTACCTTTTCAACATCCCGATTTTACTATGCGTGTTGGACCAAGGAAAGGCACTTACTTACCTCGAGAAATCTTTTCCTCGCTTCATCCACTCCATACAATTGAGCCTCACAAAGAAAGCACCATATTGACTCCTCCGTGTCATTTGGATTCTGCGCAACATCTATTCTGAATTGCTCAGCACCTTCTTCGAACCTTTATAAAAATAAACCAAAACTAAGGATTGGGCTCTTCTTACGTCCTAAATTCAACAAGCATCGACCTCACTTGAATTTTTGCGAAGATGGTGGGAAAAAATAGCACAGAAACTGAGAGAGGTTACATGAATACTGAAGGGCTCAGGAATTCAAAGTGTATTAGCATGGCACTTCTTCGACAAGCATTCACAAGCAGAGGTAATAGGTGGACCAGGATCAATAAGTAGGCAAACAAAACATGCAAGCTGATAAAGCATCATTTATTACCTATCGAGATAGTAAAGTGACAGCCCTCTTTGCCAGAGATCTAAATACACCGAAAGAAGTACTCCAGTTATGCACAAAAACATCATGACATTAGCAAGAAAACCTTGCAGAGCATTTATCACGAAATTCGACCAACTTACATGCCTTTTGACGAGGATCCAACTCTATCGCCTTATCAAATTCTAGCAAAGAACCAACGACATCGCCCTACAGGAAACCAAAGAAAGATTAAGCTCTTACCCAAGAGGACAGCATATAGTAAGAAATCACTATGCCAACGCTTTAATTAACCTATAAAACCCATGACCACTATGCTATGCAACGTCGAACAGAACAAGCATGCCAAACAGAGACGTTATTGGGAAACACAAGAACCCAGCATCAAAAATGGAAAACCTGTCTGAAGAGCAGCATTCCCCGTCGAACAGCGAGAACCGCTTCGCGCGCATTGTTGCCTCCTCCTCCTCCTCCGGTGAGAGCCTCCCAAATACCCGAAACTGAAGGAAGGAACACCCTTCGAGACACGGTAGTGGTCGGGTTCTGGTGATGGTGAATAAAGGTCGGGGAGACGGAGCTAAAAGAGCGTGAAAGTTTGCGGGTTTTGGGCGCGGTGATGGGAAGTGACGAAGGAGATGAAGGTGGTGGGCTGGAGAAGTAGGAGGATTGGAGGACTGCGGGTTTGGGTCCGTTCACTGACGCCATGGATTCAGAGGGAGCGAAGATTGCTCCGATGGCTTCCCGGTGGGGGAGGCCAAGATAAGGCGCCAAAAAAACAGGGCTACAGATATTTTCTGTGTCGATTTAAGGAAATTTTAAATAAGGATTCGAAATGAATTTTATTTTAAATAAAAGCTTAAAATGATCAAATTATCTCGTATAAGAACTTGAAGTGTCCATGATCATTTTAAATAAAGGTCCGGTCAAAGACATTTTTATTAAAACACCATTTTAATCTAATTTTTAGTTAAATTAAATTATTTTTTAAAAAAGTAAAAGTAAAAAAAAAAACACAAGACGCTTACTAGCCTTCTCAAGAACCGAGAGAGAGAGAGGGCGAGGGTCATCGGCCATAGGCGAGAGGATAGGCTACCTCTTGCCTGTATTTCCATTTTTTTAAAAAGAAAGGAAAAAGGAAAAAATCAAAGCAAAAAAATCAAATTAAATGATAAAAATGCCCACATTAGCCGATGAGGAGGCCCTTCTTCGAGATTGATATGGCCACTTCATGTCCTTATTTGAAATAATATTTATTTCAAACTCTTATTCAAAATAAAGATGAAACTTTATATCTTTATTTGAAATAAAATCTCCTTCAGACTCTTATTCAAAAAAAAAAAGAGCACTTAATATCTTTATTTAGAATTTTTTCTTTATTTATTTATCTCGAGACAATACTAAAAATTAATCCGGTCCTCGATTTTCAAATCTGTCCCCTCAACTTTGATTTCGTGCAATTTGATCCTTGTGCTCTTTGGATTGAAACGCAAATCCATTCGTTCATTTGATGCGAACAGCCATGAACCCATTCCATAGAACAACAAAAAAAGATAAAAGGAAAAATAATTGTTGAAGATGGCGTTCGTTTATTTTTGTGTTTTTTAACACGATAGAGCAAATAAATTGAAATTTACGCCTTTCCACGCTCGGTTCTCGCTTGCTTGATGATGTAAAATTATAATTAGACTTAATAAGACACCAACACACGGAACTTGCCTGAAATAATTTTTATATTACTATTATTAAATCTGTCGCCGATTTGAAATTTTCCTTGACATTGACCATTGGATAGATGGCACACATACTAGCACGCATAACCGAATTCATATACATGTCACTCATGCAATGATAAATGTATAAAAGGGTCTTATTTTATTCATATTCTTGTTCAAATCGTATTTTCTGCTGTCGGAGATCTTATTCTTTTTTAAAAGATAGAAGAGTGAAATTATATAGACATAATAAAAGAAAACAAACATTGTCCTCCATCCACATATATGCTTCTCTATCTTGATAAATTAACTTCCGACTTCTCTCGTATTTCGAATTAGCTTCGAATTCATGTCTTTAGGTTTCACCATATTTCCATGTGTTGAAACAGCTTCTCCGACTATTTCCCTTCTATGCATCGAGTTGACATTGATCAAATCGACGGCTCCCGTGGCCACTCGTGACTAATCTCCAATCTCCATGCGTGGCGTAGTCACCATATACCTACAAGCCGTCCAGCACGCGTACGTTTGACTCGCCTGAAGTCAACGGAACATGTGGCTAAAGGCCACTCCTCGGCTTCTATTTCATCAGGCCGAGTACGAGACGAATCTTCTTGAGAAAAATTGACCTATCAATCCTCAATCTATTTCAAGAATATCAGTTGAGTTTCGAATTTTTATGAGACATTCAACTGAAATCCTTTCTATTAATTTATGGCAAGAATTGCTCAAGTGACGGTCTAATCATTGACGGCCGACCCACGCGATGTACCACACTTACGTCAATGATTTTTTGGCTAAAATTGATTGAATAGATTATATTAAAATTTATCGTAAAATTTTAGAACTAAATTAATAAAATTAAAAAGTTTTGGACAGAAATCTCATCCGTGCAATAGATTTACTAGGTGAGATATCTACGTAGATGAGCTCGACCGATCACGTAAAATCCCACGTTCAAATCGCATGATTCAATGGTTGACGTACTCATCGAAGAATTGCTCCCCCTTTCACGCGTCGATGCTGTTCACTTGCCTTTCAATTTCTTCTCATGGCCCATTTCTAGAAAATTCAAAAACCCCCATATTATTATAATAAAAATGATATCTTTCTCGAGAATTCCTCCCGCCCTTTAAAATCATCGTGCGTTCATACCCGTGATTTCATGGCTTGCGTGTACATGGACTTTTAACCGGTCAAAAACCCCGTCCTACGTGCCCGGGTCTAATCCTTTCTTCCCACGGTCTAAACTCAAAAAAGAAGAGAAAAACTCTTACTAATCAAATATTATTTGGGGGGGATTGATCGAGAGGTTATTCAATATATTTTTTTGCATCCGAAAACTATAAATCATATCGCCACATTATAAAGCGTATATGATTAAATTGGCACAATTGAAGATTTACGACTGAATTGACCACCGCCGTACGCTATATTTAGGATTAGCTTATCAATTTTGTTGATTTTTAGATGTGTGTAGGACTATGCGATTGCACGACAGCATAGCTACAACTCAGCCATTAGTATAATGAATGCGATCTAAGTAGTCAAGCGCTCGATAGCTTATATGATGTGTTCGTTTGGTATTAACTGTGGTTATGTTGTTGTGTTGTGCCGTGAGCGTGAAGCATGAAAATTAGAGCAAATTTGAGATCACATCCTACATACTAAATTATGAGTGATCTTGAATGATTTCATGATGTAATTATGCATTCTACGCATTAAAAAATGAATATGTATCGCATAATATACCCGTAGATAGACAAAGAGCCAAAATGAATTTATATATTCAAATGATGAACTCACGCGAACTCAAAAGATCGGACGTATCTATGAAAATATCAAATTAACTATGCTTTACGATTCACGGTCTAATCTATTTACATTTATGAAAATCTCATTTGGACTAGTAAATGAACCTAACAAGACCTCATTTGTGCGCATCTCCGAGTTTTTCGGTCACTTAGATTAGATTAAAAGATCCTTTTTTAATCAAAATTTACGATCTTATCTATCCATACTTTGACATATTAATTTGTAGCCAAGAGATTATACTTTCTAATTCTTTCAGCAACTAACTTTAATTTATACTTTTGACATATTATACTTGTTAAAATATGTCTTGAGCTTAAGTTCGGAGCCAAAATATGAATTTTTTTTAAATATATAAATAAAGTCCGAAAGTCGGAATTTTTCCCGTGGACTTTCGAAATCAGGCAAATCCCGTAAAAAGGATAAATTCACTTTCTTATGCCGTGAGATAAGGACTCAAATATTCACTTTCTTGATTTATGTTGCTATCACGATCGAGAAATTCGTTGACCAAGACACACAGATTCCCTCCTCCAAATAGAAGTTGGCAAAGGAAGAAGGTCGGGCTCACTTTTATATATATATATATAAAAGTCTGGTTGCGCCGTTTGTTGAATAACGTGGGCAGGGGGAATTCCGTGTGTGGTTACATCCAAAGCGCTCTTCTTCGTGAGTGAAATCGAAGACGAATTCTAGTGTTGAAGTCAATTAAATCTGAGATTAGATCTGTGTAATTGCCTTGTGAGATTGAGAGATTATTTCGTGAGAAATCGAGGGTTTAACAGTACGTGCGTTTATTGGATGTAATTGAGGCCGTAAAAATACCGAGAGTGTTTAAGTTACTTTAGTTTGATTTGTAATCTCCGATTGTATCGCTTATTTTATAGCGAAATCCGTTGCTGCTCTCTTGTGCGGACGTAGGCCTCTATAACCAAATCATGTATATCTTAGGTATTCGATTTATTTTCTTGATTTATCATATTATTTGATCGCTTGTTCTTCGAAACAATGGATGCATGATGTCCTTTTTGTGATTAGCACAAACTTAAGGCATCATGGTAACACTTCTGCTATAGAAATCAACTTTGTGAAACACATGAGTTTATTTGATTGCGCAACTTCATTTATTTGCTTCATATGTAGCTTTGAAATCACAAAAAGTAAAAAAAAAAAAAAAAATTCTATCCAAGTAGAAAAATTTCGCTGCTTTCTGACCAATTTATTATTAAGAAGTCTTGTGACGCGCGTCCTTAACTGCGTGCTTTCGGATAGCTTTGCAAGTGTGTGAAAAATGAGAAGTTAAGTCCTAGTCTTCCACAATAATAATATTTTGAGACGAAAATAACCTTTTGACCTTCCTGGAAGAGCAAAACCCGACTGCCCGACCCCCGTAATTCATTAATTTATTGCAAAATTTGCATTTTCGTGCCTCCAAGAACTCGCGTGCTCTTCTTTTTTCTTGCGGGTCATCGCTATTAATATATTATAGCAATAAATATTAGTATTATTATTCTCCGCCGTCTTTTTGACCCTTGGAAAAAACACGGCGTGGGTTTGATGATCCGCGAAAGTTCACATCTGTCGCCGCTGTGCACCTCGGATGACTCGTGACCTTATGCTTATCCCCAGATCCACACGAGCCTCTTGCGTATTTATACAGCAAACCGAACCTGAAAAAGAGACTAGCATTCAAGAACACACTCGGACGATCTTAGCTAAGTGTTGCGTCGAACCCCCTTCTGGTTCCGGCTGAATTCTTTCTCCATGGAAATGTCCGCGCGGACCGACATGGAATGCCTTGCCAGAAAGCTGCGTTTCGACGATCCTCTCCTTCACTTCTCCGGCCGAGACATGCAGGCTCTCCACTCGTGTGCTCCACGTTCCTGTCGGCGGCCGGTCCGACGTCACCTGGGCGCGATTCTTGCCGCCTGATCACGTCGGTATCGTCTCCTGTTCGGCGCTTCCGTCAAGTTCTCTTCGAAGAAGGAGCTCTTCCTTCGGCTCTGCGACCGCCTCTTCTCACCACTGGCGGCAGAAAGTAAGATTTCCGCACGACGAGTTGTTTCTTGGTTTATGATCATTTGACTCATGCCTTTGAAATGACATCTGATTTTTTCTTTTTTCCTCAGAGCTTCAAGTTGGAGAGATCAACTGGAGCGGTGTCGTACTATTGTCAGCAAGAGAGCTCTCCATAAAGTGGAGCGACGATCCCACGCGTTGGATCTGGAAAACCCAGCCCGAGTCAAGGTAAGATTTTGAACTTCGTTCTTCCATTTTCATTTTCTTGTCGTCTTGATCTTCAGAACAGATTACTGCATGAAGAGGTCAGATCCTAGACTCTGATATTGATGGCAATGCCTTTTACCTCGATAGAGAGAGTTTCCAAGTTGTGAAAAAATTCCATCAGTCATGGTTTGACCAGAGAAAAAAAAGTCTAACTGGATGACAATGCTTGTTCTAATAACTTTTATCCTATCTTCTCTAGCAGGTTCAAAGAGGTGGCCGAGCTATAAGATCAAACGACCGGATAGAAATCGAAGGGCGTATCGAAACCAAAGACCTATACCCGAAACACTCTCTACGGGGGCGCACCTCATCTTCAACGTCTCCGACCGCGCTTTCGGGCTCGACCTGATGCCCTCCGAGACGTCGGTCGAGATGGGGAACGGGTTTCGACCGGGCACGGCTCGTCTGCAACGTCCCGACCAGAGGAAACGCCGCCTTCCGAGAGCTTGGTGTACGCGAAACCCGGTCGGAGATGCTTAGGAAAGCATTGGAGACGGAAGGCGACCGTCGAAGGCGCGTGAAGCGGCCGGGCGAGAGAGAGGATGGTTGGATGGAGGTTGAGCTTGGGGATTCTTGATTGGTAGCGGCGGGGACGGAGACTTGAGTGGAGGTGAGTAGAGATGAGCTTGAAGCAAGTGAAGGGCTATCAGCTGAAGGGTGGGCTTGTGGTTGAAGGCGTTGAGGTGAGGCCCAAGAATCTGGTCCATTAAATAGAGACGCGACCTTGTGGAATTTGTGTTGACCCATGAGAATGAAAAGGAAAGAGAGGAGGCAAGTTCATGGCATGAGGGATGCTCAAATTCTTTGATTTTGTACTTGTTTCTTTGGTAGAATGTAAAGTTAGCCAAAATAGAGATTTAACTTTTAGGCTTTATTTGTCTCATGGAAAATGATGATTTATAAATTATTTTTATAAATTGGTCGTTTGTATCGATTGAAATAATTATGCAATGAAAAATATTTTTTATTATAAAAAATAACTTATGTTTTAAAATGATTTCATCTCGTTCATTTAATTTTCACATAAGTGATAAAACGACAATTTTTAGGAATATATTTTTTCAAATCACTCATTTTCCGCGCAAATACAATCACCTTAGTTTTTCAATAAAATCCCGCGCTTGTCGGTTTGGAAAGATACTGATGTGTGATGCTTGATTTATATATATTTTTTCGTTTGGGTAGGAAGGCTAGACAAATAAACTTGTTGCTTAATTCTTTTTTAATTAGGGCCTGAGAAATCAGCATGCAAACAAGCAAAACAAAACCATGAAAGCCTCGGACCCAACAAAAAAAGAAAAACAACAATGCAAGCCCAAAGATCCATAAGGCCGGATAAGTGTTGGGCCCATGGCCCATTAGAGAGCCGAACCCTAATTCGAGCTTCCCGTGTCCCTCTCTATAAAACCCCCCTCAACAACTTCTCGCTGCCACCTTGAGGCAGAAAGCCTCCGAGCCAAGTCTGCGATTCTTCTTCGTTTCCACGAGGTCATCCTTGGCAATTCATCGCTCTTTTCCTGTTATTCCTCTGTTTTCGTGCCGTTTTGCTTCTTTGTTCGATGGATGGTTACTGTCGTCGTGGTCGTCGTTGTGTGGGGTGATTTTAGCTGTGATGATAAATGTTCATAATCCCAGCTCATTACGAGACCTGTCAAAGGTCAGGGAGTTGAATTCTTGTTTTCCAACGTTTATCTGAGCCCTGAAAGTTACCTGGTTTCCTTTCACAAGCCGATTACGATGATGGATGGTTTCCTTTGTCGATACGGAAAATTTTCTAGGTTTCGCCTGATTTTGATTGTCGTCGTTCGTTTCATTTCAGCGTTGATGGATTCTGAGGAGACTGCATAGGTTTATGCTCCCAATGACGATTTCATCTTGAAACCATGCTAATGTATACCTGATGATCTCTATGTGAGTGAAAAAAAGTTGTTTCCACTGGATCTGAGGGAAGTGAAATCGGATGGTTTCTGTCTGTAAGAACGGTTCTTCTCAGTGCTAAAATCCCATCGTTCTGAGGCTCAGTGGAGAGGGCTGTCTCAAACAGTTGTTCTGTGTTTGTGGCCAGAAGGAAAAGCACATGCTCTGCTTTCAGATTTCTTGATATCTGCACACGAGGGTGCCCCTTTGTTTTGACCAAAAAAACTCAAATTTGAAAAATATTCTTCCAAATTGGTCTTTCTTGTCTAAATAATGGATGAATGAAAGTGTGTTTTCTCAGTTACATTTCACGAAAAGAGAACATTTTCAGCTACACTGATTCGTTCGGGGAATCATGTGTTGTCGGGATTCTGCAGAAAGTTCCCTGGTGATGGTTTATGACGTACCATGCTAATGCTGATCATCCCATGATTTGAATAATCTCTTCATATTTGATTTCTGAGGGAACTATTCCTGCCTCTGTTTCTTTCCTGTTTTTCTTTTTCTTTGCTTTTCAGTTGATCTTGAGCTGGTGCCTTCCCGTTCCCCCTCCCCTCTGTTTTTGCTGCGTACGTTCTTTCTCCTTGGAAATATATGTATCTCTACAGCTTTCTGGGTGCCTTGATTTCACTTCACTACCTTGTGAGCTATATAACCCTTGTGTTTGTGTGGTACCATATATATATATATATATATCTATATAATAATTCATCATAAGAGCAATTTTTCATTGTGACTGTGTTGGCTTTTAAAATGAGGTTGGCATCCCTCCTCGCCCCATGACTGTCTAACTGTCTAAGTGAAACCATAGAGTGAAATGAAGATCCTTGCTAAGCATCTATGGCTGAAGGCTTAAAGCCCGAGACGTTTACCTTTCGAATTTTCTAAAACTATCCTTCTATTTTCATAGATTCTTTAATCTAGTCTCTCAAGCATCAAATGAGGCCAAATCGATTGTGGATGCAATTTAGCTAATATGGGATTCCTAGATGCGTCCTCGCACAAAATCAATGAACCATGTTAGGGTATGGTGCGGATAAGATTTAGCTAAAGTGGGCATCTATGGCAGATTTTTTTTATATATTACATATCTATGCCATTATTCTAAACAATTCGATTCTTTTCGATTGGCCTGAATTTTGTGTAAGAGATGTCACATTAAAAAAGTTTACGAGATTAAACTGACTTAATAGAAATATGAACGGTAAGCGAATTTTTTATAAAGTACGTGATTTAATAAAAAATTCGTGAAAGCATGGAGACGAAAGGTAAAATTTATCCCGAATTAAACGCTTGAACTCTCGGCGGGTGCAAGGCCATCAGATCTCTGGTGACCACTCAAAAATTGGATGGCAATGGCTTTTTTGTGTTCAAGTGGATTAGACGTGTGACGTCGCCCAATGGCCAAAAGCTGCATGCCAAATCGACAGCAATGATCACCGAATCCTTGTAGGTCGCCCGTGTCCTGGCGTGGTAACGAAAGTGGAACCAATTACAAGGTGGGGGATGTTTCCCATCGTTGTCGTCCATTTTCTTTTCTGCATCCGAGCTCGTTCCTCGGCCACATGATGCACGAGACAAAAGAATGAACACCTTCAGATTCCGTAAAAGTTTCTCGATTTTTAAAATTTAAAACCTATCCTGTCACACGCTCTATGATTGACTTGGTTTCCACGTGTAATTTTAATTGAATGATTGCATCGAATCATCATCTTAATTATCGTCACTAGTAAAAAATTTACTGATCACAACTCATATTTAGGTATACGAAAAAATATATGAAATGTCAAAACAGTAAAAGTTTCCGTAAATATCTTCAAAATAGAATTTCAAACTAGTGATTTTAGATTACACGCTTTTTGTTAGATGTCATGGAATATTGTAGGTTCGCTTAAAACATATAACAATAAAATACAAAAACTTGTTCTGTGTTACTTGAAAACCTACTCTTCATAAGAGGTTTCCAAATTTTTTGAAATCTAAAATCTGCCACGCATACACAGGAACCTGAACCGAATCGATTTCAAGTTTCAAGTTTACCCTGAAATC